>PJEM01009366.1:0-72271 GCA_004023845.1 Helogale parvula
TGTTAGACCTATGAGTGCAAACATATGGTTTCTATCCTTCTCTGCCTGACTTATTTCACTTAGCATGACACTCTCAAGGTCCATCCACTTTCCTACAAATGGCCATATGTCATTCCCTCTCATTGCCATGTAGTACTCCATTGTGTATATATACCACATCTTCTTGATCCACTCATCAGGTGATGGACATTTAGGCTTTAACTCCACCATTAGAAGATGCAAATTTCATCGATAAATATATTTGTTCTATCCAACTGCTCCATCGACCAGTGTTCCCCCATCTTTTCCCCTTCTTCAGGCCTCCCTATTCCCTGAGACACAACAATATTGAAATTAAGTCAACTAATAACCCTACAGTGGCCTTTTACATGTTTGAGAAAAATAGAGTCATACATCTTTCACTTTAAATCAAAAGCTAGACATGATTAAGCTCAGTAAGTAAAGCATGTCGAAAGCCAGCTGAGGTAAGCTGATAGATGGACCTCTGGTGTCAAAACGTTCAGCCAAGTTGTGAAAGCAAAGGAAAGGGTCTTGAAGGAAACTCAAAGTGCTGTTCCAGTGAACACACAAATCATAAGAGTGTGTACCAGCTGTATTGCTGATGCGGCAAAAGTTTCAGTGGTCTAGATGAAAGATCAAACAAGCTACATTTCCTTAAGCCAAGCCCAAATCTAGAGCAAGGTTCTAACGTTCTTCAATTCTGTGAAGGCTAAGATTGGTGAAGACACTGCTGAATAAAAGTTGGAAGCTAGCAGAGGTTGCATCTTAAGGTTTAAAGGAAGAAGCCATCTCCATGACATAAAAGTGCAAAGTGAAGCAGCAAGTGTTGATGTAAAAGTGGCAACAAGTTATCCAGAAGATCCAGCTAAGATCATTAATGAAGGTGGCTATGCAAAGAAACAGATTTTCAATGCATATGAAATAGCATACTATTGGATGAAGATGCCAGCTAGGAGTTTCATGCTACAGAGAAGTCAGTGTCTCATTTCAAAACACAGGCTGACTTTCCTCTTGGGCTAATGAAGCTAATGACTTTAAATTGAAGTCTGTGTTCATTTACTATTCCAAAAATCCTAAAGCCCTTAAAAATTACACCAAATCTACTCTGTCTGTGCTCTATACATGGAAAAATGCCTGGATGATAGTACATCTGTTTATCACATGGTACATTGACTATTTTAAGCCAGCTGTTAAGAACAGCTCAGAAAAAAAAGATTGCTTTCAAAATACTACTATTCATTGACAATTCACCCAGTCACCCAAGAGCTCTGATGGAGATATACAAGATGAATGGTTTTCATGCTTGCTAACAGAACATCCATTCTGCAGCTCACAGATCAGGGAGTCATCTCTACTTGCAAGTCTTATTATTTAAAGAGTATGTTTTATAAAACTGTAACTGCAGTAGATTCTTTTGATGGATCTGGGCAGAGTAAATTGAAAATCTTTGCGAAAGAATTCATTATTCTATTTGCCATTGAGAACATTTGTGATTCATGGGAAGAGGCCAAAATATCAATATAAATAGGAGTTTGGAAGAAGTTGATTCTAATCCTCATGGATGACTGTGAGGTGTTCAGATCCAGTGTTCAGTGTAGGAAGCAAGTACAAACGTGGTGGAAACAGTATGAGAAGTATAATTAGACCTGGAGCCTCAAAATGTGACTGCGATGCTTCAATCTCATGATAAAATTTGATTGGATGAGGAGTTGCTTTTTATGGATGAGCAATGAAAGTGGGTTTTGAGATAGAATCTACTGATGAAGATGCTGTGAAGATATTTGAAATGACAACACAGGATTTAGAATATTACATAAACTCAGTTCATAAACCAGCAGCAGGTTTTGAGAGGATTGATTCCAATTTTTAAAGGAAGTTCTACTGTGGCTAAAATGCTATCAAACAGCATTGCCTGCAACTGAGAAACTCTTCATGAAAGGAAAAACCCACTGATGTAGCAAACCTTACTGTTGTCCTATGTTAAGAAAATACCACAGCCACCCCAATCTTCAACAACCACCATCCTTATCAGTCAGCAGCCATCAAAGCAAGATCCACTCCCCCACCCCTGCAAAAAGATTAGGACTCACTGAAAGTTCAGATGATGGTTAACATCTTTTGCAATAAAGTAATTTTAATTAAAATATGTATATTGTTTTTAAGACATAATACTATTGCACACTTAGTGGACTATAGTATGGTAGAAATAAAACTCATATACATTGGGACACCAAAAAGTCATTTAACTTGCATTATACTGTGAATTGTCTAGAACCAAACCAGGAATATCTCTGAGCTATTCCTGCAATAATCAAGGCTTTTTGGTTGGTTGTCTTGGATTTTTGTCCATATTTTATCTGTCCCTACTGCATAGTCACTTATGAGTTCCCATTCTTCCATTCTCCCAGAGAAATGCCTGATAAAGATCTTTGTCCAGATCTCTGCTTGTTGGAAAATATGATAATCTAATTTCCAAGTATGGTGAAGCATTTTAGCGGGAACAGTTTTAAAGTTTTGTATAATTGGACATTGGGATTCAAATAATCCAGTGTACATAGCCACACAAGATTTTTACTACCTTAACACTGTTGCTTTTCTAAACCCTACATAGCATGTCAGAGCTTAACAGGGTTTACTAATGACTTATATCTGAGGAAATAGCAGAAAAGGATAGCATCCTCTGTAATCTTGGAGACTGAAGCAAAATATAACTATTTTGGGTCTTTTGGACTTGACTTTATCATGGTTAAGCTAACTAATGTTCAATTAACTAGGGAATTGTAAAAAAAAAAAAAATAACCTGACATCCAAATTTGCTAATGAAAAGAAAGAACAACTTCTTGCATAGTGAATCATAGTGTCTATAAGTTATTATTTTAAATTTAAGATGAATGAATAAACCATTATTTGCAGGCTGAAAGTGTAGATTATTATAATCATCAACAATGAAGTGACCACTTGGTAAGAATGAGTCACTCGAGTGGATATCTTGAAAGAAAGAGAGCACATAAAAAAAATCAGACCCTTGGGAGACACCATCCCAAGATGAAAAAAGTACAATGGTAGAGAAATAAGTCACAGATATGAAAGAATTTCAAAGAGTTGCATGATATGGAACCAGATGAGAACAGCATTTCAAAAGAAGAAACGTTGTTCAGTTTTTATGATTGTGAACAGCCCATCAAAGAACATGTAGTCTAAGAATATGTGATCTATTTTGTCTAGTAGAAGGTGACACAACCTTTGAAATACCAATTTCTATAGAATGGAAGGACAAGAATCAAAAGTGCAAAGTATTAAATACAAGGATTATTGAAAAAATGCCAATTTTAACAATCAAAAGAAACAAACTATGGCAATGCTCAAAAAAGTTGTTTTTGAAATTAGAAGACATTATAGTTAATTCCAAGAGTTTAAAATGGGCCTTTCTTCTTTATAATGTAGAAATTTTTAAATTTAAATAAACATTAGCATATTTTTTTGGTTTTGCTGCAATTTTTTGTTTAAGTTCTAGCTACCTAATATATAAAGTAATTGGTTTCAGTAGTAGAATTTAGTGATTCATCACTTACATATAACACCCAGTGCACATCCTAACAAGTGCCCTCCTTAATATCCATCACCCATTTAATCCATCTCCCCCACTTCCCTTCCAATAATCCTGTTTGTCCTTATGGTTTGCCTTCATGTCTCTCTTTTTTTATTCCTTCTGCTTTGTTCATCTGGACCTTTCCCTAAAATTTCATAAAGAGTGAAATCACATGGTATTTGTCTTTCTCTGACTGACTTATTTCGCTAAGCATAATACTCTCTAGCATAATACCCACATCATTGCAAATGGCAAGATCTCATTCTTTCTGATGACTGTATATTCCATTGTATATGTATACCACATCTTCTTTATCCATTCATCAGTTGATGGACATTTGGGCTCTCTCCATAATTATGCTCATCTTGATAGTGGTGCTGTAAACATTGGGGTGCATGTACCTACCCCTTCAGTATTTTTATGTTCTTTGCATAAATACCTAGCAGTGCAATTTCTGGGTCATACGATAGTTCTATTTTTATCTTTTTGAGGGACCTCCATACTGTTTTTCAGAGTGGCTATGCCAGTTTGCATTTCCGCCAACAGTGTAAGAGGGTTTCTCCACATCCTTGCTAATATCTGTTTCCTGTGCTGTTAATTTTATCCATTCTGACAAGTAGGAGGTAGTATCTCATTGTAGTTTTGATTTGTATTTCCCTGATGATAAGTGATGTTGAGCATCTAGGAACATTAGAATCTACTCTTTACAGAAATCTTATGTACCCAATAGCCCTGTAATAAACACTTTGCATGTATTATCACATTTAACTTTCAACTTTCAAGATAGAAATTAAGCTTATTTAACAGACCAAGAGACATGCTTTAAGATAGGAAGTAGTATCATGGAAGTCACAAATGTAGTCTGTGTTTAATCTCTAATTGTATTTCTGCATTTGTCTCTTTGTCTCTTTTTTTTTTTTTAGTTTACTTTTTGTTGATTTTGAAACTCTTTAATTAGACATCACACATTTATCATTATTATGTTCCTGACAGATATGCCTTTATTTATTATACATTATCTTCTATTTCTGATAAGAGTTGTTATTTTAAGACAAAGCAGCCTTCTTGTGTTAATTTAAGAATATGTTTTCATCCTTTCCTTTTCAAACCTAAGTGTATCTTTATATTTCAAAATAATCTCTTTTAGACTATACATAGTCAAGAGTGCCTATTTTTCCAATGTGAGGATATTTGCTTTTGTTTTCTACCAGAATTCTTTGTTTATTCAAGAACTGTGTTGTGGAGTGCTAGGATGGCTTAGTCAGTTAAGCATCCAACTCTTGGTTTCAGCTTAGGTCATAGTTTCACAGGTCAGGATTGACTCTTGGGATTCTCTCTCTGTCCCTGCCCACCCCCTACTCATGTGTGCTCTCTCTCTCTCTCTCTCTCAAAAAAAAAAAAAAAAACAAATAAAATAAAAAGAACTGTGTTGCAAGGATAATTACTTTTAATAGGAATATTTAGTTAATTTACATTTAGTCTTACTCTCTCTGCCCTGTAAATGCATGTTTCTCTTTACTTATACTGCTATCATCTCCATTTAGCCTGAAGAAATTCCTCCATATTATTAAAAAGTTCAGATACAGTAGTCACTGAATCTTTCCGCTTTTGTTGACCTGAAGAAACATTTTGCTTTGATATTTGAATATTTTCATTGGATATTGAATACAGCTAGTACTTACTTTACATGATTTCGGTAGGCTTGAGTTTCCATTACTGTGGTTAAATAATATCAATCCCCCACAACATGGTTCAAATTTCAATTAACACAGTATTAGCAGTGATAATTGCATTAAGTACAATACAGTGAATAAAGTGCTACTGTCTCTTCAATCCACAAATCACCAGGTAAGTCACAGATACACATCATGATAATGACTGACTACTGCATCTCTTATTCACTGCAAGTACAGGGACAGTGACGTGGTGAGGGGGTTGAGGTGGTCTCAGTTTGCAAATATTTTACCATCAAAATTGATCCATTAACTTGTGAAAAGGTAGAATGTATCTAAAGTTGGGTTTTTGATCCCCCCAATATAAAGAACCTTATCTAATAATTTTATGAAAGCTATAGAAACCATTTTCAGAAAAATGAACGTAAATGTAATCTACATACAACTTCAGAGATTCAAACAAATCTCACTTTATAAAATAAATACCCAGTGCAGAAACTGACTTTTCCCCATCATTTCTCATGCAAACTATCCTTTCTTTTAAAAACTGAACCTACTTCAAAGGAAATACACATAAACTCAGTAATAAAAAAAAAAAAAACTAATGAAAAAATCTGAATAAATGTGGAAAATTCACACCAAAAAGCAATTAAATATATAATTGGCATGAATATAATATTTAAGTTGCTAAACATACAGCTTTCAGAAGTGCAAATTTTCAACTACCTCAAAGAACTTTAGGATTAGTTTGAAGGTGCCTCTGCTTCAGAAGTCCTGGGTGAATGTTTCTGTAAACACTGGTCCTTTTTGCGTATTAAATGTGTTTTAAACAGTAAGGTTCCTGGTTCTGTTTTAATTGAATAAAGGTTATTATTTAATTAAAATATTTAAAAAAGAGAACCAACTTGCCAAAATAGTGCAGATTCTAAACAGGTGGTTCCTACTTGTAATGTTAAACACCATCACAACATGATGTGTGTGACTGGGATTATGAAATGGCTCCATTAAATTGCATCCGTGCACTACCACCCACTGGCATTGTGAAGAGCACATGGACTAGAATGATTTATGCTGCTTCTTAAATTGATAAACTCTGAGAGCTCATTCTTTTCCAATTAGTCTCTAAAGAAATCACTAAGGTTCTCCTTAAATAACCAGAAATAACAAGAACTTGCTCAGCAATTGAGACTTTTCAGGACAGTACTGTCTTGCCAGTTCTTAACTTACCTGATTAAATAAAATATGTTCTCTCTCCAGGACATGCCTGCCATTAGCCACCAACTATAATGCTGTTGACAATGATCACGAAGCATAGTATTACTTGTACACTAATGTGATTTGAAAGTCTTATTTCATTATGATAGTCTTGCTTTCTATCATACTGAATTAGCATCATAGCACAATTTAGCTGTTGTTTACCTTAATAAGGTAGGACTTGTAATTATCCTCCTCATATTTATGAAACACAGATATAATTTGGGATAACAGATTAATTGCTATAAAATGGCTAATACAGAGGATGTTTCACAGAAAAATCTCCCCCAAGCACATTTATTTTTTCTTTGTGTATATAACCTTTCCATCCTTTGCTCTACATGATATCTATATATACTTCTATACATCATTATTGGATGTGTATTTCTCTATGTATATATGTATATAATATAAATAAAATATCTCCTTCTATATATAATATTTACTTGTCATATATAAATATATATTATTGCATTGAATAGATATGTTTACAAGTATGTACATATATTTATATAAGTGCACATATATTTTATTAAAATATCTATTTTATATGTATATTATATATTTGTATATATAATATAAAATATAAATCCTACTCTGATTCAAGGAGGCTTAAAGTAGGTGTGGATGTTAATAAAATATATGACAGTCAATTTTGCAATTATTTTAGATTTTTCTTTTTCTCTTAAAGAATGTCACATTTAAAAAATTTTTTAATGTTCTTATTTATTTTTGAGAGCGAGGCAGAGAAACAGAGCATGAGTAGGGGAGGGTCAGAGAGAGAGGGAGACACAGAATCCGAAGCAGGCTCCAGGCTCTGAGCTAGCTGTCAGCACAGAGCCCGACACGGGGCTCGAACCCATGAGCCGTGAAATCATGTCCTGAGCCAGAGTCAGACGCTTAACTGACTGAGCCACCTCAGTGCCCCAAGAATGTCACACTTTAAATGTACTGTATTCATAAAGTCTATTTCAGATCTGTGATCTTTTTATGTATATAGTTTATTTATTTTTGAGACAGAGACAGAGGCACGAGTGGGAGAGAGGCAGAGAGAGAGGGAGACACAGAATCCCAAACTGGCTCCAGGCTCTGTGTTGTCAGCACAGAACCCAAGGCAGGGCTTGAACCCACAAACCACGAGATCATGACCTGAGCTGAAGCCAGACACTTAACTGACTGAGCCACCCAGGCGCCCCCTATCTGTGATCTTTAAGAAACCATTTCAACTTAGGAATCTTATTTATCATTTAATCTACCACCCAATAGTTTCTGAGAGGCACAATTTGATGGTCATGTTTTCCTGATATTTACATTTTATATCTTTGAATTTTTTGGATTGTAACAACTTGTATACCATTTAATCATGGTTTTTTTTTTTTTTGTTAACTCTGATAAGCATGAAGCTCCTTATTGATATGGTAATACGTATAATTAACTATAAGTATCTTTGTGAAGCTATATCTTTGTCACATCTCTAACCATAAATTACTGGGTTTTTTTTGCTTGTTTCAGCACTTCCATTGGAGTCTGATATGATACAGGCTAACCACAGAGAAAAAATAATTGTAGTAATTGGGTAGAAAATGGGGGAGTGTTAAAGGTGGTAAATTATCATCATTGCATTGGTTTCCTTTAGGTAAATGGGAAACATGGTCTCAGTGGTTCAAAAAAGAGCTACCAGCTAGCAAATATTAATGTGTTACTGTCAGAGGACATGTTCACATTCATTTTATAGTCAAGGGACTATCCTGTGATTTGTGCAATGTTAATTTTTTTAAATGTCCTTTGTTAGATGAGCAACAGAAAGCAACACTTTCTAAACTGTTGTTTAGAGTTCCATCCTCATTTCTCCTGCTTGCAGTTGTAGCTAGATACTTAAAATTCTTTACTTTTAAAATGGAGAAAGGGTATCTTCACTAGTCCTTCAGTTCTCTAGGAAAGGTTGCTAATTTTTGGAAGATCACCTGTGCATAGAAGTTCCATTTCATTTTGGATAAACAAAAAGTCAGATAAGATTATATTAGGCCATGAGCTAATGAGCATAATACAGCGAACAAGAAATTATTCTATAGCAGTGGAACCAAAGACACAAGAAATTGCAATGTAAAATGATGCCTCCTAGAAAGAAAACCAATGGCAAATGTAAGAAACACTGAGAGAAAGTGGCAATAAAAATAAAAGAGAGGGGTGCCTGCGTGGCTCAGTCAGTTAAGCGGCCAATTTAGGCTCAGGTCATGATCTTGCTGTCCATGGGTTTGAGCCTCGTGTGGGGTTCTGTGCTGACAGCTCAGAGCCTGGATGCTGCTTTGGATTCTCTCTCTCTCTCTCTCTCTCTTTCTCTCTCTCTCTCTCTCTCTCTCTCTCTCTGTGTGTGTGTGTGTGTGTGTGTGTGTGTGTGTGTGTGTGTGTGTCACTCTCCTGCCTGAGTTCTTTCTCTCTTAAAATTAAATAATTATAAAAATTTTTTTAAAAGAATAAAAAGAATTATGTCCTTCCTTCTTTATCTTTCTTTACTGATGCCTAGAATATTCAAAGAATATGTTCAGCAAAGAGTAAGACTCATAATATTTAAGAACTTCTTTTTCTTTTTGTCTTCCAAAACCTCTTTTTTTCCCCATTATTCCCTAAAGTGATTGATACTTGATATTCTCTGGGACTAGAATGCATAAATTATGGTACTAAGATTTCCTGCCTTATGTATCATATTAATACAATAACTTTAAATATCTCTAGTATATTTCCTGTTAAATTTTTATCATGTCTATATAAAAATAAATTATTTAATTCCTAAAACAGTATATAAATGAGTATTAAATATTCATATTTATAAAGTTATAATTAAAAGGTAGGTATGCTTATAAAACCAGTAGTTCACTAGAATATTAGAGTAAATAATATATCTTAGTCTCATTTACATTTAAGAAAATTGAAATTCAGAGAACGTCATTTGCTCGATATACCATCTAAGACATAAAGATGAGATTCAAACTCAGATCTACATGGTTTGGTGTTCTATTTTTAACCACTATTTTTATGGGACTCTTTAAAGTGGTCTTCATTAAATAAGGTTTTTTCCCTAGCCTAATTCTGAATATATTGAGACTAAAACAAGGAATAAAAAATGATGATTAGCATATTACCTTTATTGCAGAAACAGACGAGATTAGAAGGTACATCTACCATGGGAGCCGCTATCCCTTCTAACGTCCCCCTAGCGTCAGGGTCACCGGAATGTCACTCACAAGCAATGCAGGGCCAGGGCAAAACCTCTCCGTACTCCACCGACAATGTGGAAATGTCCCCTAGAGGAGCAGGAAAGACACCACTGATGCCAGGGTAAATAAAAGATTTAACTGAGTAAGACTCTCCTCAGGGACAAAACATGCTGGGGAAAGGCCTGGAGGTGCACGTGAAGAGTCTCTCATGATGGAAATCAGTCCCGCCTAACAGTTTACTTCCAGGAGTTTGACAGGAATAAATCTGTTTCTTATTGAGGAAAATATTTGTTCCAAAAACTTTTGTGAAAGGTACTCTCTACGAAAGGAATATTCTTAATTCTAAGAGCTAAGTCTTTTGAACTGAGGATCTTCATAGAGACATTATTGAAGAATAAAATCAAATTTTTCTTTCCCTGTAAATGCATAAAATAAGAGTAATAAAAAGAAAATAAGCAAAATTACTTCCTTAGTGAAGTACAACATTTTATTAGCTATGTATTACATTTTTATAATTGTTTAGATGAAATAACTTTCTTTAAAAATCACGGAAACATTAAAACTAATGAATCAGTGCCACCTTTTTCAGAGAAAATATGAATTTTTTACTTATTATGGTCTTAAAGTTATATTAACATTAATTTATATAAATATTAATACAAGAGAATCTATGGCTAAGTTTATTGGTTTCAATATTGCTATTAATATCATTTTTCTTTTATTACCTTAACACCAATAATTTGAATATTCCTATACACACAATAAATTGGATATTTATCATATTTAACATTTTCTTGTAGACATTTTGTTTCTTTTTGTTTACATCTTCAAGTTTAGTTCCTTTAAAAATGAGAAAAATAAAGAATACTAAGGCAGAAGTGTCATAAAACATAATGTTCAAATTATATTTCCTATTTTTCAAAAACATTCTTTGGAGCTATCAAAGCTTTAAAATAATTTTTTATCAAAAATAATTTCCATTTTTTGTTTCATTTCCAAGTATTTTGGAGAAAATAGGGTGTTCAGTAAGCTATGTATTATTGAATACATATCAATAATTTTTAGTTATCATTGCTTGCTAAAAAATTCTTCAAATATATTAATGCACAATAATGAATCTAATATTATTTTAAACTTTATATGAATTGTTTTAAAAATTTCCAATACTGGGGCACCTGGGTGGCTGTCGGTTGAGACTCCAACTCTTGTTCAACCTGAGTCCTAGTCCCAGGGTTGTGAGATTGAGTCCCATGTCAGGTTCTGCCTGAGCCTAGAGCCCACTTAGGATTTTCTCTCTTCTCCTGCCCTTTTCCCCCCACTAATACTCTCTTTCTCTCTCTCTAAAATAAAAAATCCAATATTAATATTCTATTCATTTTATCTATATATACACATATAGTCATTTATGACACCTAAAAAAGGAAAAATTCATTTTCCAAAACAAGAACATATTTTTTTCAAATGCTTTTTCTATAACTTTATCATTAAAAAATTAACAGTGTTATTTATTATTTTAGAGGGTAAGGATTACGTTGACTTTTGCTT
Source organism: Helogale parvula (assembly GCA_004023845.1). Lineage (NCBI taxonomy): Eukaryota > Metazoa > Chordata > Mammalia > Carnivora > Herpestidae > Helogale > Helogale parvula. The sequence continues at coordinate 11,277 of PJEM01009366.1, forward strand.
TTGGCCATGACCTAGTAATAGAAACTGATTTACTCACCTTAAACCACTAGATCACTGAAAAGACATTTGGAACAATTATTTTCAGACATTGGACAATAGGTAGTGCTAGACATCATCTGTAAGACAAAGGCAACAAAAGTATGGCTTTTCAACCATGGAATAGTGCCCCGATCCCATTGCAATGCTGCTGAGTTGTGAAAACAGATGCAGAGATGATGATCAGGAAGTGTGAGGTAACTTAACATTGTGATGAAGAGTTTCCGGAAGGAAAGAGGTCTGCGGAAAAAAAGTGTGCTATAAGTCTGCATCAAGGTGTCCTTCAGTCTTTGCTGAAAGTGTGTTAATATAGAGACTTTTAATAACAGTTTCTGGCATGTGAGATTCAGTCTCAACCTCAATCTTTCCTACCTCAGGCTCAATCACAAAAATATCCAACCTAGATGGAAAAATCCCAGATTTTCGCTCATGAGGGGTCACCCAAAAGGTTGGCTTTTATAGGGTAACTCAAAGACAGTGTAACTGTTCAGAACTACTTATCCATTAAAAAGCTGATATCCTTATCATGCAAATGGTGGGAATATACTCTGCCTCTGTAACTTCTCCTCTCTCAACCATCACTCCTCAGCCTCTACCTCTGTGTCCTCATAGCACCAGGCAAATTCATGGGTCAGTATGCAGTAAATTTGAGACAAGAGATGACAGTAGTGCGCTCGTGGGAGGGTAAAATTCTGGCATGTTCAGTCATTTAAAAATGAGTTGAAGGAGACCTAACTTGGCAAATCCAACGTAGGTAAAAAAGAAAAGAATACTAACTTCACTCATATTCTTATCCAGCAGGGAATTTATCTGTAGGTTGGTCCAGACACAAATTAGGCACACTAAGAATCAAGAAGTATGTTAAATACTGGGAATACCAAAATGAACACATGTGATACATTGTCTAGTTATTCCAGTCTCAAGATACCAGGGAATTCTAGAGGTAGGTTTTTGTCATATCATGTTGGGAGCACAGATGGAGAGAAATCTGGCTGGCTTTTTGATGTAAGTCTTAAGCTCATAGAAGAAGTAATTTATTGGAACAAAGCCTGGTGAGTCATTAGTATATGAAAATGGTGCCCCCGTAATTGTGAATGAGATTCTCCCGCAAAGAATGAACCCCGTGACAAAAGCTGTGAGCTAAGGATAGAGTGCAATATATTATCTATGTGTAAATGTTGGTTAGAAGTAACAAAGTTTAAAGAAAAAAAAAGTTGTATATAAATGCTATATAGATCAGTAAGATACAATTCATGAAGTTGTAGGTGGTCAGGATTGAATGTTTGCCTTGTACAGTTAACTTTTGGGGTTCCCTTGTCATACAGGAATATGTCAACAAAAATAACGATATCATCCCCTCCCCCCCGTTTTTCTAGATATTCCTATTGTTATGTTAATACTAGTGATTAGTTTGATTCTAACTTGTTTGTAGTGCTGTTTGATTCAATTCAGCACAAGGTCTGCGTTCATATAATTAGCTATGCTTCTCCTACAGAGGTTATGAAATGTTTTTGAACATGAAGGTGAAGTCATTTATACCATGAATCATTCCATAGTGGCTAATCTGAGTACTGATAGACTGCGGGGCATGCATGTGCATCATACCTTAATTGGAGAAAAATCTTTATTTCATTTATCTTTAACAATGTTTTATATATTGGTTTTATCCAACTTTATGTCTATTGTCCTGAATGCCACATTCAACAAAGATCCAGTAAGATACAGAATAAAATAGGTTCACTGGATTTGGTAATAAGGACATGATTTCTGACAAGCCAGTAAAATAGTTGTTAGCAAATAACAGCGTAAATGACTTGTTTTCTCCCACCTAATGGCAATGCTTATATACTATGTAGGAAGTAAAAGTAATTGAACATTTGTTATTTAACAATTTTAAATGTCATAAATTTCTGTTTAAAAATAATAACCCAGCAGATTTCCTTCTCTAATGTCAAAATGGCCAATTCATTTTAATTAAAAAGATGTGATCTCAGTCTTTGAGAGACAAAGATCTGGATACTTTCTGGACAACTAGAAAAATAATAGTTAAATGACTTGTTAGAAAATATAATAACTACCCTAAATATCTGTCTCAAATCGAAATATAATGCAGTAATCTAATAATCTTAAAAAATAGGGCTAATTTTCCTATAAATTATGGCATCTGTATTTTTACCTACCCAAGTATTCATATCACATATGGAATATTTTAGATATACAGTCAAATAAATAATAAACAAGGAGGCATACATATATAGAGAGAGATTTAGATAGATATCGCAGTGCTATAAAAAAACATCTAACCACAATGTTGGACACTTTATTTAAATGGGAAAACCATGCAAAAGAAAAAAAAAACAGGTGGTATAAGTCTTCCCCAATTTCCTCTTTATTTTCCTCTATCAGAGTTGTTTCATGCATATTTACTACACATTTATGCACTGCTAAATATTAAATTGAAAAGGTTTTCTAGTCAAAATTTAAATATGTGGCATTATGCAATAATTACTTTTATAATCACTATTACATGTTGAAATATATTCATGGTAGATGGTTGCTATAACTCATTAAGTAAAATTGTATGGTTTTGTATTTCTACATTTCTATTTATAGACATAAAGATAATTCCCAGTATTTATTCTTAAAAACAATATTTCAATACATATTTTGGAAATTTACAAACCAACCCTGTATTCTTATGATATGCTCAACTTGTTTATGATGTCTTTTAAAAAGTTTTATATGTGGCTGAACTGGGTTTTCCAATAATTTGTTGAAGAATTTTGCATTTGGGTTTATGAGCAATACTGGCCTGTGATCTCCTCTTTACTGAAATTTTTATATCAAGATTACCTTGAACCCAGAAATCAAGTTGGACATTGTTTTTTTGATCTGTCCTCTCAAAGACTTTGAATAAGATGAGTGTTACTTTTTCCTTAAATGGTACAAGAATGCACCTGTGAATCTGTCTAGGCCTTTTGTCATCTCAAACATAGTTGCTGTAGTCATTTTTCAGCCTACATCTGAGAATTGTAATATCAGGGTCCCTGTGAGTCTGTTGCTGCTAGCTAATTTTGGTCTTTCTCACTAATGATTTTTTTAACCATATACACCGACAATTCTTGGTTGTGTACTGTATTTTGTATTTTTTAAATAAGAGATATATCCAGGGCCTAGAATAATGTTACCTTTTTTCAAAGATCTTTTACAAGTCAGAAACTGTACTATACTTCATGTCTGTGCCCTTTGGTGCTCAGGATCATAGAGGTGATGCTAACTTAGACTGTAGTTTCGAGAAAGTACTGTTTTATTTCTGGTTCATATTACTCTGTGAGTTCATTTTTTGTATTTCAGTTTTAAATTTTGTTTTTTGAAGTTTCAGTTTTTAAATGTTGGGTGTATCAAACAATATTACTTTAACTTTTATTCCTTCTGTCCTGGTATTCTACAGCATAATCCTGGAGGTATTTCTTCTGAATTGGAAAAGGCCTTTGGGGCAAAACCCAAAGTGTTTATTACTGATTAGCTTATGTTGAAGCAGAAGTTGTGCTATTATGTCACTTCAGCTTTAATACCTAGCTAGGCATTTAACACCCTCAGGAGACCACAGCCTCTGCCTTTCTCTTGTACTCGTATTTATTATCACTATCACTTTCTTGTCCCTTTATAGTCTCAAAAATACAGTACAGGTGACTAGTCCTATATATGATTCTTCATTAGATTTGCACATATTCTGAATCTGCTATAGGTTAGCTCCTAAGAATCCCTTGATTTAATGTTTCAGAGAGCTTTAAAAATATCAAATCTTCAGGGATCTGTGAAGTCTATCCACACATTCAGTATTTATATACAGTTCGTGATTATGACAAGAGCCTTAGTTAAATGCCCACTGAACATTTACTCATAGCACTATTTCTGCCTAAAGTCTTAGGTTATTCTTTTAGTTTTGATAAAATAATATAGTTAATATTTTTACTAACATCACTGTTAACATAGTTTATGTAAATGTTTCATTTTTCATGGATTTACTCTTCTTTTTGACGCACATTCTCATTTTTCTCTTATCTCTTATCTGACTTCTTCTTGCCAAAAATTGTTATTCACGTTTAGTGAGGGTCTTTTATTCCCTGACATTTCAGTATTCACTGATACTCACTAATAACTAATTTTTGTTTTCTAAATGTATCACAATGTTGTTCTTGCTGCTATTAAATGAGTGCTGAGTTGAGTATAAACTTCTGAGTTCATTGTATTTCAGAGCTTCTGAAGATATTATCTTACTGTTTTCTGGAGTTGATTGTTACAGGTCAGACATCTAAGGTCACGTTATTAACTGTTTCTTCATATATAGTTTTATTTTGTAGCTTTATATGCTATTCATTATTCTTAGATGTTTTACTGACTTATTACAATGCCAATGGACTTAGATATTCTTTTATTTATAATGATAATTACTCTGTACTTTCAAAATAGGGAGCTTACATCTTATTTCAATTCTGAAAAATATTTTTGTCCTTAATACTTTAATTATTATTTTTCTGTTAGTACCAATTTTCTTTCCTTCTACAACAACTATTATTGAAAAATAGAATTTTACAGTGTATCTCCAGCATACTTAACTATTGTTCATATTTTTTAATTTTTTAATGTTTTTTATTTATTTTTGAGAGACAGAGAGAGACAGAGTGAGCAGGGGAGTGTCAGAGAGAGAGAGGGAGATACAGAATCTGAAGCAGGCTCCGGGCTTTGAGATAGCTGTCAGCACAGAGCCTGACGTGGGGCTCGAACCCACAAACTGTGAAATCATGACTTGAGCTGAAGCCAGATGCTGAGCCACCTAGGAGCCTCTCATATTTGTATTTAAATTGTCTCTCTGAGTACTGTGTGGACTTCTCAATACTATCTTACCACTCACTGTTCTTTTCATAAAATGTGTTCAGTCTAGAATTTTTCTCACATAATGCATTTCAGTAATACATCCTTTTTTTTTTAGATTCATTTCATTTTTTTTCAATGTTTATTTGTTTTTGACAGAGGAGAGTTGGATAGAGCATGAGCAGGTGAGGGGCAGAAAGAGAGGAAGACACAGAATCCAAAGCAGGCTTCAGACAGTGATCTGTCAGTATAGAGCACTTTGAAAGCACAAACCATGAGATCATGACCTGAGTTCACTTGAATGCTTAACATACTGAGTCATGCAGGCACCCCAATCCATTCCTTTTTAAGCTTTCTTATATAGTATTTATTTTTTCTTGTGTCATTTTTTGCTTTTATTTCAAAAATACTTCTTTTTTAAACTAGGATTTATACATTCATATTTCTATTTGAGTATTTCATATAATTAAAATCTTTGTAAGAATCTATTATAAAATTCATTTCAAAACTTTCATATTCATTCTACAAGATCATCATTACCTTGATTCCAAAACCAGACAAGGATCCCACTAAAAAGAACTACAGACCAATTTCCTTGATGAGCATGGTTGCAAAAATTCTCAGCTAGATACTAGCTGATTAAATCTAATACTACATCAAAAGAATTAATCACCATGATCAACTCGGATTTATTCCTGGGCTGAGGACTGGTCAAATCCACAAATTAATCAATCTGATACATCAGATTAATAAAAGAAAGGAGAAGAACCATGTGATACTCTCAACAGATGCCGAAAAAGCATGTGACAAAATATAGCATCCTTTCTTGATTAGAAAGAAAACTTCAAGGAAGTATGGATAGAAAGAACATATTTTAAGATCATAAAAGCCATATACAAAAGCCCCACAGCTAGTATCATCCTCAATGGGGAAAAACTGAGAGTTTTCCCCCTAGGATCAAGATCATGACAGGAATGTCCATTCTCACTTGTGTTGTTCAAAATAGTGTTGGAAGTCCTAACCTCAGTAATCAGGCAATAAAAGGAAATAAAAGAATTCAAATTGACCATGAAGAAGTCAAAATTCCACTCTTCACAGATAGCATGATATCTATGTGGAAAACCCAAAAGATTCCACCAGAAAACTGCTGGAAGTGAATTCAGGAAAATCTCAGGACACAAAAACAATGTATAGAAATCTGTACAGAAGAAAGAGGAATCCAGAAATTGATCCCATTTATAATTGCACTGAAAACCATGAAATACCTAGGAATAAACTTAATCAAAGAGGTAAAAGATATGTACACTGAAAACGATAAAAAAGAAATTGAAGAAGACACAAAGAAATGGAATAGCATTCAAAGCTCATGGATTGGGAGAAGAAATATTGTTAATAAGTCAGTATTACCCAGAATAATCTACATATTCAATGCAATCACTATCAAAATAACACTAGCATTCTTCACAGAGCTAAAACAAATTATTCTAAAATTTGTATAGAAGCAGAAAAGACCCTGAAGGACAAAAATTATGTTAAAAAAGAAAGCCAAAGCTGGAGGCATCACAATTCTGCACTTTAAGCTATATTACAAAGCTGTAATCATCAAGACAGTGTAGTACTGGCACAAAAACAGATACATAGATCAATGGAACAAAATAGAAAACCCAGAAACAGATACACAAACATATGGCCAACAAATCTTTGATAAAGCAGGAAGACTATCCAATGGGGGGAAAAGGTCTATTCAGCAAATGGTGTTGGGAAAACTGGACAGCAACATGCAGAAGAATGAATTTGGACCATTTTCTTACACCATACACAAAAACAAACTCAAAATGGATGAGAAATCTAAAAGTAAGACAGGAAGCCATCAAAATTCTAAAAAGGAAAACAGGCAACAATCTTTTTGACCTCAGCTGCAGCAACTTCTTACTCAACATGCCTTCAGAGGTGAGGGAAACAAAAGCAAAAATGAACCATTGGGACCTCATCAAAATAAAAAGCTTCTGAACAGCGAAGGAAACAACAAAACTAAAAGACAACCAACAGACTGGAAGATGATATTTGCAAATGACATATCAGATAAAGGGTTAGTATCCAAAATCTATAAAGAGCTTATCAAACTCAACACCCCAAAGTCAAATAGTCCAGTGAAGAAATGGGCAAATACATAAATAGTCACTTTTCCAATGAAAACATCCAGAAGGCTAACAGGCACATGAAAAGATGCTCAACATCACTCATCATCAGAGAAGTACAAATCAAAACCTTCATGAGGTACCACCTCACACCCGCATGAATGGCTAAAATTAACAACTCAGGCAACAACAGATATTGGTGAGGATGCAGAGAAAGGCAACCCTTGAGAGCTGCTGGTGGGGATGCAAACTGATGCAGCCACACTGGAAAACAGTATGGAGGTTCCTCAAAAAATTAAAAATAGAACTACCCTATGCCCCATCAATTTCACTGGTATTGTCCCAAGATTACAAAAATGCTGATTTGAAGGGACACATTCACTCCAGTGTTTATAGCAGCACTATCAACAATAGCCAAATTGCAGAAAAGCCCAAATGCCAAATGTCCATCAACTGATGAATAACAGATAAAGATGTGTGTGTGTGTGTGTGTGTGTGTGTGTGTGTGTGTGTGTGTGTATTCCACCATTCACAAATTGTGGTATAGAGAACCAAATTTCACTCATTGGCTTCATGTAGTCGCTATGGTTCAGAGTCACCATTTTACATAATACAATTTTAATACTTTTTATTCTGCAGAACTAAACTCCTGGCAGTGTCTTCTTTTACACCTAAAATTCAGTAAGCCTGTAGCTTTAGCCTAGCTCATTACTGAATGTTTTTATTCTATTTCTGGCTCACAGAGATTTTTTTTTATCTTGTATTTGAGCTCAGCAGTGACTTTTAGATTTTCTTTTTTAATATTTTATCAATCATTACTATGTATTTAGAACAGAGAAGGTGATCAAAGCATGAACTTCATGCTCCAACTTGACCTGAATGTCAGTGGCATTGATTTTTCACAAAATTGTGTAGCTGCTGTACAGAATATTAGAACTATCAGTCCTTCAAGAAGATCATACTGACCACAAACATAAAATACAATTATAAATTATGCAGCATGCAGAGAAGATAGCAGAAACATAATGCCTCTATCAATGGAAACGTTTTTATGTGGCTTGGGTTTGATTTTTTCCAAGGTGTTCACCTTAATCACCAGATGCAACTTAGCTGTAGTATTTTACCTATAGACATAGAGAGGCACTTCTTTTATTTTTCATAAATGCATATCCATGCCAATATTTCAAAGCATATCTCTAACTTCTGGCATTACTACAACATATGTTTTTACACTCCCAATTTTAGGTAAAATCATACATATATATACATATATATGTATGTGTTTATATGTGTATGTATGTATACATATATATACGTATGTATTTATATGTATTTTTTTCTCCTGGACATGATGCCTCTTTTTAATAATTGAAAGGGATGGCTCAAGGCAAAAATCCTTAGGTCTACAAAAAATGGTTATTTTTTTTTTCTTTATCACTGGGCTTTGAAGTTTTTCCTTATGTATTATTTTTTGCCTTACAATGTTTTTCAAACTCACATTGATGGGCATTGTTTAAAGCAGAACTACTTAGATTGAACTGATTATAATGTAATTACTACTGACTTTTTCCTGTAAAATAATCTTAGTCATTGACTCTTCCATAAGTTTGGGGGGAAATAAATATTTTAACTCCTAAGAATTTAAAGTGGGCTGTAACTGAATGAATTTCCTCACCTCAACAGGCATAGAAAGATAGATAGGGCATATAGATGCATTAACATATAAAGTACTATTGTCTGATGTTTTTATGATGCTGAGTATCTATTTAAAAAGGCTTTAAATACTATTAATACATAGTATTAAGCACTAGTTGGCATAGCTTTGCAATGGAGACCCAAAAGAATGAAATAACTGTACCACAGGGCTGAATGTTAAGGTTGTGGCTAAAAAAGTCAGGAATCATCAGGAATCAAAGCCTGAAACTCTAAGGGAAAGTTAAGTTTCTGGAGACTTTATATCAAGCTAATTATTCAGACCTGAAGAATCTCCTACAATGTTCAACCTGTTTTTATAAGGGATCCCTGAAATAGGACAATAAATCATATGAATTTTATGACAAGGAGTATTTGGCCAGATACTGTCCAGGGGAACTTAAACAAATGATATTAGTGTATAAGTACTATGCTAATCAAGGTTACACCTGGGACTAACCAGTTCATTTGAGGCAAGCTTTCCAAATATGAACACAAAAACAAGATAATAAAATCAGATTCAAAGAAATGTAAGACTACATAACAAACCAACCAACAAAGTTCAGAATCATGCCTTATTATCCTATTTAGATGATTGAGATGGAATATAAAATTCTTGTGAACATCAGCACAAAAGCAAAGAAGGAAATATTTGTGTTGTGTTATTTACAGAGTCCACAAGGTAAAAGTAAAATAAGTATTCAGATAAGTAAAAGTCTCCATACTACTGATGCTCATGAATTGGAGTATTTTAATGAAGGGAATAGTAATTAGAAAAGGGGCTTTTGTCAAGAGGGGATTTTCTGTAAGTGACAAAAATAACGTATTTATATTTGCAGCTTTCTATTCCTTTACATTGCTAGTGATAAACTAAGACTATTTGAATATAAAGTATAAACTGTTTCCCCATCAAATAAATGATGCAATTACTTTTAACAAATAAGGTAGAAGAAGTAACTATCATATAATCAGAGGTTATATTCTGTTTTTCTTCTTAGGCATTTCCTCTCAAAGAGAAAAATCATAGGTATTTTGACATCCCCCATCCTCTGCTTGGAAGTGGGCTAAGGAAGTATCTGTGAATACAGCCAAAATTCTTCTCATGAATGCAATCTGGGTGTATTCTAATACATTGAAACGAGGTCTTATCAGAATTTAAATAAAAGATGCAAACAGTTTTAACTTGAATAATTTTTGATTTGGGTGATGCTAACAAAGTTAATTTTAGCAGTGTAACCTAATGTAAAATTTTAACACGTCAAATTAATTGACTTGGATGATGATTTAAGCAGATGTATTTGCGGTTTCTATTGCTTTGCAACAAATTACCACAAGGCACCATACCTAAAACAACACCCATTTGTCATCTCACAGTTTTTATGTATTTATTTTGTAATTTAAAGAAATTTCTTTTTGACCTAAAAGAGCAGGGGCAGCAGTTCAAGATGTTCTTTCCATCTTCCTCCTCTTTTTTTTTTCTTTATAAAAATATCTTTATTTCCTTAGTAATAAAATTAAAACATTATTGTACAAAAAATTTAGTGGAAATGTACTAAGAATAAAAATCAGAGAATCAATCCTATCACCTGGAGATGACCTATCTGCACCAATTCATTTCCTCCTTTACTTCTTTCTCTCCTCTGTCTTCTTTTTCTCCTCTTCCTCCATCTGCTCCTCTGTTTTTATTTATTTTTTAAATATATTTTAATGTTTTTTTAATTTAAAAAATTCTAGTTAGTTAGCATAAAATGTAATATTGGTTTCAGGCATAGAATTTAGTGATTCATCACTTACATATAACACCTGTGTTCATCACAAAACGTGCCCTCCTTAATTCCAATCACCCATCTATTCCATCCCCCCAACTCTCATTCCTCCATCAACCCTCTGTTTGTTCTCTATGTTGAATCTCTTACGGTTTGCTTCCCTCTCTGTCTTGTTTCATCTTCCCATATGTTCATCTGTTTTGTTTCCTAAATTCCACATATGAGCTAAATTATACCGTATTTGTCCTTCTCTGACTAACGTATTTCACTCAGCTTAATACTCTCTAGCTCCATCCACCTCTTTGCAAATGGCAAGATTTAATTCTTTTTTGATGGCTAGGTAATATTCTAGTGAATGAGTGAATGTGTGTGTGTACACATTTTTTTAAATATCAATTCATTAGTCCATAAACACTTTGGCTCTTTCCCTAGTTTTTCTGTTGATAATGCTTACTTTGCGTCACCTGTGAAGTTGGGGTTCCTGGTGATGTTCTCTGTTCTTTCTAGTATTTGTTGCTTTTTGTCTTTTTTCTCCACTCAGAGTTCCCTCTAATATTTCTTGCAGGGCTGGTTTACTGGTCAAAAACTCTTTTAGTTTTCATTTGTCTGGGAGAAAAATTCCTTATCTCTCCATCTTTTCTGAATGATAGCCCTGCTGGATAAAGAATTCTTGGCTGTATATGTTTCCCATTTAGCACACTGAGTATATCCTGTCATTCCCTCTGGCTTGCCAAAAGTTCTGTGGACAGATCTGCTGCAAACCTGATCTGTCTTCCTTTGTATGTTAAGAACTTTTTTTCCCCTTGCTGCTTTCAGGATTCTGTTCTTGTCTGTGTATTCTGTGAATTTGACTATGATATGCCTTGGTGATGGCTGGCTTTTGTTGAATTTAATAGGATTCTATGTGCTTCTTGGATTTCAATGTCTGTTTCCTTCCCCAGATCAGGGGAGTTTTAGCTATAATTTGCTTGATAAATCTCTTTTTTCTCTCTCTTCTTCTGGGACTCCTATGATACAAATGTTATTATACTTTAAGGAGTCACTGATTTCTAAGTCTACATTTGTGATCCAGTACATTTCTTTCCCTCTTTTTATTTCAGCTTTATTATTTTCATATTTCTATCTACTATATTACTGGCTTATTCCTCTGTTTCATCCATCCTCATTGTCATCACAACCGTTTGTTTTTGTATCTTAATTATAGCATTTTTATTTCATTCTGACTAGTTTTTAGTTCTCTTATCTGTGCAGTAAGTGATTCTCTGTTGTCTTCTATGCTTTTGTAAAGTCCAACTATTATCCTTATGCTTATTGTTTTAAATTCTGGTTCAGACATCTTGCTTGTATCTGTATTGTTTAAATCCCTGGCTGTGACTTAATTGTTCTTTCTTTTTGGGGTGAAATCCTCTATCTTGTCACTTTGTCTGGGTCACTGGTGTGTGTGTGTGTGTGTGTGTGTGTGTGTGTGTGTGTGTGTGTGAGAGAGAGAGAGAGAGAGAGAGAGAGGGAGGGAGGGAGGGATGGAGGGAGGGAGAGATACGTTAGGAAAACCTGTTGTATTCCTGTTACTGAGAATAACGGTGTATTCAGAATAGGTCTGGAAATAATAATAATTGACAGCTAGATCCTGGTGTATTTTGGTCTGCTTGTTAAAAGAAGCTAGATATAAATACATACATACATACATACATACAATAAGCTTGGTTTTATTTCCCCTAGAGCTGAAGTTTTATAGCACTCTATGATCTGTACAGTTAGTATGTATGAGAAGTTTGTGCTCATCTTCTGGTGAGGGACCTATGACTCTGATTCTCATGCTGACTTGCCCTATTGGAGATGCACCTGTAGGGTGCAGTGGGATGGACTTGGTGTGTGAAGCTCTGGCCTCTCCTGGGAGGAACTGTTTAGCTCCCTGAAGTCCCTGAAGTCAGTGCTGATAGGTAGAGGAGTGTGGAGAATCGGCATTTCCCCACAGTCCAGTTACAGGAGTGGGAATTTGCACCCCACTTTTCAGGAAGCCCTCACTGAAGAGCAAACAGTCACCTCTCTTGTGTCCCTAGCTTACACCAGATGCCTGCATCTGAGCTGTCTCTGCCAGGTAGTAGCGCAATCCTGTGTTTTATCTCAGGCACAGGGCTGGGTTAAAAGATACTCCAAACTTCAGAAATCCATGGGGTTCATTCATCTGTGCTGATCCTCTGGAGGAGGGTCTCAGTGCATTGTGGCAGATGCCAACTTGTCCCAGAAAATGGTTGCATGACTATGCAGTGGTTCAGTGTTTGTGGTAAAGCACAGACAAAAGCTGGCACTAAGGTTTGCTGTGCCAAAGACTCAGCCTGGGTCTTCGTGTGCTAGGAAACAGGCAGCATGCGATAGCCACCAGGAGAGGCCAGGTCACGGCTCCCAAATACACTCCATCAGGGGAACTGCCTGTCCTTGTGCATCTCAGGTGATCTTCTGACTGTGCCGCCCACTCCTGGGTCTTCACCCTCCTTCCCAACAAAGCACTGTCAAGCCTGCCAGGCATGACACCAGCAATGGCGCAGACTTCCAAAACTTCAGACTTTGCACTTGCTGTTTATAAAACAGGGTATTCAGCCCCTCTCCCTTTCCCAGTCAGTGAGTATGAAGAAGAGTTTTCTTGTGCAAATTCTGTGTGCACACTTTGGCTCTCTCTCTCTCTCTCTCTCTCTCTCTCTCTTTTAAAAATTTTTAACATTTACTTATTTTTGAGAGACAGATCATGAGCAGGGGAGGGGCAGAGAGAGAGGGACATACAGAATCAGAAGCAGGCTCCAGGCTCTGAGCCGTCAGCACAGAGTCAGTTGTGGGGCTTGAACCCACAAACTGGAGATCATGAACTGAGCTGAGGGACACTCAACTGCCTGAGCCACCCAGGCACCTACTCCCTCTCCCTTTCTTGATCTTCTCCTCATGATCAGGGCTCCCTCTCTGTCACAGCCCCTGCATCTTTTCTTCTCCCCCAAATCAACTTTCCACAGCTTCTATCTTACATAATGTTGTCATTTTTTTCTAGCTCTAGTTGTGTAGTTTTGCTGTCAGTCCTCAGATGAAATTTTGGGTACTCAAAATGATTTGACATTTATCTAGCTGTGTTAGAGAGACAAGGCAAGCCTAGAGTGTCCCGACTCCTCCACTATCTTAACTCCTCCCCCCTCTCTCAGTTCCATGTGTCAGGAGTTGAGGTACAGAGTGACTCAGTTGTGTCCTCTGCTCAGGGGCAGAAGGTTGGAGTCAAGGTGTTGACTGGACTTGATTCTCATTTGCAGATAAGAATCTTTGGGGGAAATCCAAATTCATTCAGGTGGTTGGTCAAATGCAGTCCCTTGTAGTTACAGGACTGAGGTCCCGTTTCCTTCCTGGCTGTCAGCGAGGGGCGGGACTCTACTCCTAAAACCTCCTCTTATCCCTTACATGCCACCCACATGGCTCCCTCCCTCCAGCAACCAGTGGGTCAATTCTTTCCTACCTTGAGTCTTGCTTACTTATCTAACTAAAAGTGATACTATCAGTCTCCTAATTTTTGTTTGATTTTATTAGATATCTAATCCACTAGGAATTATTTTCTCTATGATGTAGAGAGTATAATTTAATTTTTATCCAGAGGATTAGCTATTTTTTTCTAATGACCAAGATAATCCAGTTTTGTGAAAAATAAATGTCACATTTATCATGTTAAACCCTGTTTATTTCTTGAAACTCTCTGCTCTGTATTATTTTTCTATTGGTTTCAGAAGGATATTTTACTCTCTCTTTTTTACTGTCTTAGAGGGAAATTCCTTTCTAGTTTATTATGGAGTTGTATTTGTTTGTGTTAATTCTTAAAAGGACTTTACTACATTTAAACAATTTTCTTTTCAATAGCTTTATTCAATCTATCTCCAAAATGTGGTTATTTTCAGATTTTATTCCTTTGAAAGAAATTTTTTAAGAAATAATTAGCTGTTTTGGGTTTGTTTGTTTTTTAAAATTTTTTTTTTTTGTACTCACTGTCGTCCAAATTATATCTCCAAACTGAATGTGGGAGTGGTGGATCCTCTGTCAGAAGATACATTGAAGTGAAGGTGACTCTAGATGTGCTTCATGGTAAAACGATGATGTTGGATGAGAAGAAACATCTCAGAGACATGAAATAGGCAATGAATTATTCTGGGGTCTTCGAACTTTTCTAATATTCCTGATGGAGGAGTAATGAAAGAGCTTCTTGGTTAAGTACATACATAAGAAATAAATTTCTTCCTTCCTTTCTGATATGTGTGTGTTGTGTGGATATAAACTGATCCAGACAAGAAACTAGAAATATATCCTGAAAAAAAATTAAACACACACAGGAGAAGCAAAGGCTTGAATAGCTATAGGAAGGGAGACAAGGTTACAATTCTTTTCTCCCCCTCTTGTATTCCTCTATATGGTAAGTTATTCAAATGAATAATCTATATGATGTAGAAATTGAAACTTCAGAGCTGTGTATGTTATATTGTCCCAGCACTTTCTATAAAAATCTTGGAACAGTAGATCTAGTTCACAAGTAGAGAAGTTGAAACAGCAGAATTTCTTTTTTTAAATCATATCTTTTTATATAATTTTCAGCTGATATAATCCACTGTCCATTTTTCATGTACATGTTGTTATAACAATAAAGGACATTAGTGCCCATTTACTATTATGTAGTAAAAATATTAAAATCTCAGTTTATATCCTCATTTTCTTAAACTAATCACTCATCTGTGAGTGAAAAGTTATTTGTTCTGAAAATTCTGACTGAATATTGATTTGGAAACATTTCCAGAAAATAATTTTAATTTTTATATTTAGATCTTAAACTTTTGTTTATATTCATTGTTTTCATAAAGACTATAAATGAATTTGTAAAGCAATAAGTTTTTGAGAAGGCACATAAATTTAAAAATTAAAGATTCAATTAAAATTTTAAAATAAATTAAAATCAGAATTATTTTATAAATTAACTTAATCTTAAAAAGGAAAATAATGATTTAAACATTACTTTAAACTTTTTTTTAATGTTTTATTTATTTTGATACAAAGAGAGACAGAGCATGAGAGGGGGAGGGGCAGGGAGAGAAGGAGACACAGAACCAGAAGCAGGCTCCAGGCTCTGAGCTAGCTGTCAGCACAGAGCCTGACACGGGGCTTGAACCCACAAACGTGAGATCTGACCTGAGCCGAAGTTGGAGGCTTAACCAACTGAGCCACCCAGGCGCCCCTAAACATTACTTTAAAAATCAAGTCAAATATCTGTTTTTAAATTAATTTATCATTTATTAAGCACTGATCAGGGTTCTGCTACATTCTTTTTATTCTCTTCATTTTCTTTTTGTTGTTGTTGTTGTTGGTCTTCTGATATTCTCTCTCCTCCCTTTTGACTCTGCAAGTTTAACATTGCCATAACACACACACACACACACACACACACACACACACACACATACACACACACACGTGCATGCATTTACCTCTTGTGATATCCCAAGATGTAAATGTATGTTTAAATAAAAAATATTAGAAATTTTAAAATGATTTATCTATATACCCCAAAGAAAGCAATAGTTTCCTTTATATGCAGTCCAGTCTACACATCACCAATTTTCATAATAAATGTAGATTTATATAAAGATTATTGCCACTAATAAAATTACTTGATGCAAAGGGAAATAATATCTATAATTTGAGGGTGAGCAGTTATCCTCAAGATATAAATCTCAAAATTCAAGATATGAAGTAGTTCTAATAATTCTTTAATCCTGTGCATGATTTATTCCTTGTAATTTATATTTGCTGTAATCTCTGGCCTTTGCATGGTCCTCTCTATTTCTGTTTGTTTCCCAGGATACCATGAGCTCTGCCAGGTCAAGGGCTATGTCTAAATGCTTTGGTTCTCCAGAATGTAATGCAGGATTGGCACTTGAACTCTTAGATATAAATCACATATAAAGAAGACTGAATTAATCATTGTGGTAAAATAATCAATATTTCAACATCTGAAATAAGAGTGAGCTTGAGAATGTAGGACCTCAGTTTCTCTTCTGACTCAGATGTTACAAAATTTTCCCAACTGGCTTTTTTCTCCTTCTGACTCCTAAATTAAATATCCCAAACGTATGTTAGCATTAGTTATATTAAGAAAATTTGATGCTTGTCAATCCCATGTTCAAAGCATTTGCAATAAATTGAAATCGTCTCAACATACTTCTATCTTTCTACATTTTCTGTAAATCTTTTTTTTTTCAAACTGCCCCTGTAAACACCCTGCACAGTAGTACAGCAATTGGCTTGCTTCTTCCAGTGACTGTCCATGCTTCTCTGTCTTTGTATTTGCTCCTTAGTCGTGGAATATTGCCATGCTTATTTTCCCTTCCCTTCTCTCACATAGCATTGTCTTGGTAGTAGATGCCTTACCTGGATGCCTCTGGCACTTAGCTCTACCTCTTCTTGTTCCATTTACACCTTGCACAAGCCACTGTTATAACACTTAATCTCCAATTACAATAAGAAGTACTTTTGAGAAGGGCTTTTTCTGTTTCTTTTATATGTTCCACAATACAGAGCTGTGCTTGTGAATAAATACAGAGACAAATCCACTTGAAGGCAAAATGCCAAGGAAAAAAATAATAAAGTTTAGATAAAGACAAAATAAGAAATCTTTAAATAAAGGTAAAATAAGAAGCGATGCCACTTTTTCAGAATGTGATATAACAAAAATCATGAAATTATAGTCGACTTGGTTTTTCGTCTCTGGTGTTTGCTACATGGAATCTCCACTGTCATCCTGATTTTATCCTGGAAGCTGCAAATAGATAAGACTGTACCGTTTCAAAAATTGCCTCAGGAAACCCAATATTGAAGCACTATTATTTTAATCTTTAAAATCCTTAAAATCAAGAATTCTATCCATCTTCTTTTTTGTGATTATTCACAGAATTTGCTGTCACAGCAATAACTACTTTATTTCTGTTAAGGGTGTTTTTATGAAGATTTAAATAATAAAATTTAAGGATAGAAGCTATAAAGATGGCTTAAGTAAACCTTTTTGTTTATATTAGTTCAAAGTAGTTTAATATTTTCATAACTAACTCATTTAACTGTGGACTTTTATGATATATCAAATTTAAGGAATTGTCTTTTTAACTATGATGCTTTTTATAATTTATAATTTTGTGGATTTTAGACTTCCTAACTCTTCTATTTTTTGTTTTAAGTTTATGTATTAATTTTGAGTGAGCAAGAGAGAAAGGCAGAGACAGAATCCCAAGCAGGCTCCATGCTGTCAATGCAGAGCCTGACATGGGGCTTGAACCCACAAACCGTGAAATCATGAGCTGAGCTGAGATCAAGAGTCGCACTGACTGAACCATCTAAGTGCCTCTTTTTAACCCTTTTTAAATAATGATGTAAAAATGTCTTCTAAGTATAAAGTTATTTTAAACATTTCATCTTTATTGAGAATCAGTTTGCTATAATCACCCTGTCTTTGAATATAGGTCTCAAAACATACCACCATTTCATTACCACCAAGAAAAAATGAAATACTTAGGTATAAGCCTAATAAAATATGTATAACATATGTATGAGGAAACTTATGAAACTCTGATGAAAGAAATCAAAGAGTCTAAATTAATGAAAAGAGATACCATGATTATTAATATAAAGACTTGACATTGTTAAGACACCAGTTTTTTCCAATTTGATCTGTATCACACTCAATCTCACTCAACACTTTAGCAAGTTATTTTGTGGAGATCAACAAACTTATGATAAAGGTTCTATAGAGACATTTAAAAAAATCAGTGATGGGCAGGTGTTTGGTGGTACAGGAGGGGGTGTTGAAATAAATAGGTAGAACATGGGATTTGTAGGATCATGAAATAATCTGTAGTATAGTCTAGTGGTTGATGTATGACACATATATTTGTTAAAATCCATAGAATGCACAATACAAAAAATGAACCCTAATGTAAACTATGGACTTTAGTTAATAATAACATATCCAAGGGATGCTTGATTGGCTCAGTCAGTTGACTGACCATCCCCCTTTAGCTCAGGTCATGATCTCATGGTTGTTGAGTTTAAGCCCAACATCAGTCTTGCGGGTGACAAAGCAAAGTAGGAAAAGAAATAAGAAAAGGACTTGGCATTGAAGGATAAGAAGGAATTGTCTGGGGAGTGCTCAGAGGAATATTTCCTGGATGATTGAAATATTCTGTCTCATTAGAGGTGTGGGGTACATTTTTTGTGTGTGTTGAAAGTACAAGCAGTATCTGTACATTTTCTAATGTAATTTATTCCTCAGAGAAGAATAATTTTTAAAGATACAGGAGAACAGTTAAAATTTGTAAAAGCAGCAGTGTAAGGTGATTCTGAGTCATAATTAGGGCTGGGGGTTACAGAATTAGGATCTCTATACAGTTATATTCAGAAATGACACAAACAGGATATAACTTCGAGCCTTGACCTGGAGACAAAGGCCTACATAAAATATGTTCTCAACAATCTGCCATTCACTAATTATTGAACCTTGGTAAATTAACATATTCCCTCTAATCACTAGTTTCCTTGCTTATAAAATTAGAAATAAGTACCAATATTTTGATTTATTAAGATAATACAGTTATTGTGCTTAGCATAAGAGTTGGTACATAGTAAGTATTGAGGAGAAGTATCTATGTCTGTCACTACCACTGAGCGGGAATTGCCCTCTAGTAACCCAGTTATAAAGATGAGTTTAAATTTAGTAGCTCTCATGAATTAATTTGTTCTATAAATATCATACATGGTATGAATACAAATTTATTCTACATTGTTTTACCCTGTGATTTTTAGTATTATGTGACTGTATTTTTATTTTTTTAATTTTTAAAATTTTTTAATATTTATTTTTGAGAGAGAGACAGAAAGACAGACTGTGAGTAGGGGAGGGGCAGAGAGAGAGAGAGAGAGAGGGAGACACAGAATCTGAAGCAGGTTTCAGGCTCTGAGCTGTCAGCACAGAGCACATATATGACTGCATTTTTAAAGAAGAAAAATAATAGGGGCACCCTGGGTGGCTCAGTTGGTTAAGTAGCCGACTCTTGATATTGTCTCAGTTCATGATTTTGGGGGAGTGAGATTGAGCTCTGTGGTGAGTGTGGAGCCTGTTTGGGATTCTTTCTCTCCCCCCCCCCCCCGTCCCTCCCCTGCTTCCTGCTTGTGCACATTCATTCTCTCTCTCTCTCTCTCTCTCTCAAAATAAATAAATTTTAAAAAATAAATGAAGTAGAAAAAGTTAATTTTTAATACCACTATTTAGAAAAATCTGCCACACACAGAAGTAGAACACATTCAGTAAGTCTCCATTATTCAGACTAAATGTAGGAAAACCAAAATGAATCAATTTACATTTCAGTCATAAAATTTTAAAAATAAGAATGTGTTTGTTACTTTGACAAACGTATTATTCACAAGTATAGTGATTAGTGATGACCCTTTAATAGATTAGATTGCTGGCAATTACTGCACTAGACTTTTGATTTATTGGTTACCTGAGATTTCCATGAAGAATTTTAACAATAACCACATTGGCTCTATGCCTCTGTTTTGTTTATAGTTTGTTTGTTTGTTTGTTTTCTAGAATTTGTGTCTAAAGTTTGTTTTAGGGTAAACTTGAGTTCCTTTTAGATCTTAATCAAATTATAAAAATTGACAATAAATGATAATCTGTTAGGTACTAGAATGTTTACAGTCAGCGTGAAGATGTTTACCCACAGCTTTCCATGACTTCTATGCAATGCATATCTGTACTATGGAAATTCCATTTCCTAGATGGGGCAGGTATTTGAAAGAACCTGTTGAGAAATCTCAATCCAGATATAACTCCATCAAATACACAGCAAGCACTGTCCTATTCTAATATGGTAGGGTCCCCTCCCTAAGGAGAGAAAAAAAAAAAAACTCAAGTCAACCTGGTTATACACCTATGTGACCACATCCCTCATAACCTTGTAACATGAGACCACTTAATTAGACTGCAAGTTTGTGTGTTACCATCTATGGGAGACAAAGAAATAGAAAATGTATATTAAAAATAAAACTACCCACATGGTGTTCATCAGTGTTCAGGCTCATTTCTTCAGTATGAACCCAACTTTGCAATTAAATTTCTTCTGGAGAGAAAAGCGTAGGTGTCATGATTCTCTGTGTGAGAATCCTGCAACACTAAGAACTGTGCTGCATTTGTGTTGTGCCATATTGATGCTCTTCCCTTTATGAATTAAAACTTTCTTTCCAAGACATCCAATCTACTCAACCTAAGCTATTATTCTCCTTCCATTAAGTTTTCTCTCATCCTCCACCAAAGAATTTGTTTCTTTCTTCTGTCTTCCTGTTTTGCTTCCTTTGTATTTTTCATGTATCACTTTTCAGAACTGCCTTACACAATGGCTTATTTTTTCCTGCATATTTTTGAGAGGTGTGTTCTCAATAAATCTCTGGTGATTAAATCGTAGACTTGTGCTGATAAAACTGCTGCCATTGCTAATTTGGACTGAGTGTCTCTAGCTTCATCTCTCTAAAAATACTTTAATTCATTCTTAATGTGTTCCTTTTATGTTGGGTACTCATGCTCCGTTTAAAGTAGATTCCATATTAAAAAAAAATACCACATAAGCCTTATTCATACACACAAAAAAGTTTATTTATAAGTCTAATAACCACAGGAAGAAAAGAAAATGTAAAACATTGAAAGTTTAATTTTCTTTTATCTTTGACCTAGAGGTCTCAACCCTGTTCTCCAATTGTAAGAGCATGTTATAAAATTAATTTGCATAAAGAACTAGAGGTCATTTTCAAGAAGCTCCAGAGAATTAAGACCAAATCAGTTCTATGGACTTCAGTGACTACAAACAAGGGAAGTCAATTTCCAGTGCTAATATAAAGGAATTTAATTTGATCACTCTTATTAGTATAATTAGGAGAAATGTAGCTTGGAGGCAAGTAGTTTAATCTATAAAGGAAGAAGATAAACTTAAATCCATAAAAATTTACTTACCAATATTTTATGTGAAAGTCATGTCTTGTATTTTTCCCTGTGTTGACAGTTAATCTTGAAAACAAGAGTCAGATATTCCTGCCTCTAATCTCTGAGAGACAGGGGGATAGATAGGAGAAAGGGAACTGGGAACTTGCTGAGTGGTCTGATACTGCATGAGTTTTTTTACCCAGTTCATAAACTGAGAAGATAGACACATGATATAAAACAAGGAACAATGCAATTGAAGGAAGAAAATCTGACCAACAAGTGACATGTAAAAAGTTTTTCAATATATCAGACTCTATTTCCCTTAACTATCAATTTAAGGATTCAAATAATTATTGTTTGAGTTCACTTGCTATTTGATCTTAAGTAACTAATTCTCAGCTCAGTCCATCAGGCAAGCCAGAAGTTGTGTATCAGTTTGTAAAGAATGAACATGCAGCTCTTGAGTCCTTTGTCTATAACTTTTTACCTAGTGACTGTGGGAGATTATTTTTTCTGGCTTGGTTTCATGATGTATAATAATAGTACCTACTTCATTGGATTGGTGGGCAGCATCAAGAGTTAATGCTATGTATTTAAAGCATTGAGATCAGGGCCTTACTTTTGAAAGGTATTTGGTATATTTTCTGAAGCTAACTGTCATCTGTATTTTTTAACAACTTTATTGAGGTTTAATTAGTAAAGAACTGCACATATTTAATGTATACAATTTAATGAGAATAGACATATATAAACACACATGATTCCATCACCAAATCAAGGTGATATTCCTATCTAACATTTTCCTGAGTTTTCTTGTGCTTCCTTTTTTTTTGTGATAACCCAAAAAGATGGGCAAAAGATGGACAAAAGACTCAAATAGATCTTTCTCCAAAGATGACATACAAATGGCCAAGATATATATGCAGAGTTGGTCAACATCATCATCAGAGAAATTCAAATTAAAACTACAATGGGAAATCTCAAACCTATAGGGCAACTCTGATTTAAAAACAAAACAAAACATAAAAATAAACATACCAAATGTTGGTGAGGTTGTACATAAATTGGAACACTTGTAATAATGTAATCAAATGTAGTAATGTAATCAAAGAGATGTCCACATCCCTCATGTCCATTGCAACACTATTCACAGTAGACAACATATAGAAACAATCCAAATGACCATCAAACATAGATGAGTAAAGATAATGTGGTATACACATGCAGTGTTATAGTATTGAGCAAATGCCTCATCTTAACATCCTACCTTTTTAGTCCAGCATTAGCCAATTGCATGAAATAATGAGTGGAATATTTCATAATAGGTATTAAATATAACTATTGATTTGCCTTCATTATATTTATGTGTATATATATAACTTCATTAGCTTGAAATCCTTTCATAATTTGTGAAAGAATTAGATGTTCGGGACACAAATAATTGAGAACTTCATTATAGCATTTCACTTGATCCAAAATGATCCTATAACTTTGTAGATAGGAATCTTGGGTCTTAGTTTTGTTTTGTTTTAGTTTTGTTTTACACAAAGGTAAAGAAGTGTGAATTAGCATTAGAATGTTACAAAGTTCAATTGATTTTTGCCAGTATTTCATTTACCTATCACATCAAACACATTAGAAAAATGAATGTGAAGCACTAATGAAGTGACTTCCTGGGCCCTCATTCTTGCTCTCCTTTACTTTATTGGCTGAATTTTGTTTGCTGGCTATTGTTTGCAGAACCACATTTATTGCCTTCTAATCATATAGCTATTCTCTCTGGAACCATCTAAACTCAATATGTTTACCCACCAAAATCTATGGTCTATTTCATAAGCAGGAAGAAAATTTCAAGTTTCCAAAGACATCAGGCATATACTCATTTAGTAAAATTGAGATTGTAATTAGATTATGTTGAATAAAAACATATGTATCAGCAGAATTCATTATTATAGTGTAATTCATTTTTGTATTCACAATAAATGTGAACTTCTATATAGCTACTGTTTTAAAATTTATAACAAACTACCCCAAAATTTAGGGGCTTCACCATAGCCATTTGTTTAACTCATGATTATGTAGGCCAGCTTGGTAGCACTTCTCTTCTGGACTGGCTTAGCTCATCCTTGCTAAGTGGCAAGGTTACTTGGTGGCATGATGGGTGAAGTTGTCGAGGATGTCCTTACACTATTGGTGATCAGTCATCTGGCTGGTCTCCGGAGGCTCTGGCTTGTGTCTGTTCCATTCGGTGTCATCCTCCCATAAACTATGTCAGGCTTCTTCATATGATAGTAGAAAGGTTTACAGCACATGAAGGAATCCCAGAGGGAATGTACTCTTCAAGCCTCTGCTTGCACTAGGCTAAGCAAGCCATAACCCAGTCCATATCCAAGACTTAGAGAAAGGTTCCACTTCTTGATGGGAGGAGGCAAAATGTTGTCTCTGGTTTTACAATCTGCCACATTCTGTATACATACATCCACATACATGTATATATGAATAACACATATATCCAAGATGTATCCAAGATATGTACATGTATGCATCTATGATTAAAATATTTAAAAAATAAATAAAATATAGACAAATACCCTTCCAAGGCAACACAAAATAGTTTATATCTTTGTAGATACATCAGAAATCAAGTATATGCATAAACAGAAATAAATCAGGCCATGGTGTGCTCCTGCATAACTTAGATCAGCAGTCACATCACTCTGGTTTTTTCTGGTGAAATTTAAAATCTCTGCTATATAATAGAGTTGTATATTTGGTTGCACAATAAATTATCACCAATATAATGTGTTGCCAGCCTGCTCTGTGTATACAGAGACCTATCATATGCAGTAAAGAATAAACAAAGGTTTAGTATTGGATGATTTAAGGGGCATCTGGTGGCTCAGTTGGTTGATTTCAGCTCAGGTTATCATCTCAAGATCTTGGGATTAAGCCCCATGTCTAGCTCCACACTGAACGTGGATATTCCTCTCTCTCTCTTCCTACCTCCTCCCCTACTCATGTACTCTCTCTCTCTAAAAAGTAATAAAATAAAATAATAAATAAATAAAAATAATGTAAAAATCTAGTTGAGGTAAACCTCACATGTATATTTGCATTCAGCCTAAGTAGTAAATTCTAAGTAAGTGAGTACCATATTTTGGCAGAGGACTTTAACTGGAGGGTCTCAGGGAAGACATCTTGAGGAAGTGGAAAATGAGTTTCCTATGTCACAAAGAGTACAGGGATGAGTAGGGAGAATGAGTGTAGAGGAGAAGTGAGATAGGCTTGTTGAAGAAAATAGGAAGCGTGTAGAAAAAGAACACAGGGCACTGAACTCAGGATGTTATCGTAAAGGGAGTGATTAAACGTTTGTTGGAAGGAGACAATCCCATGTAATATTCACACCTGCAGGTGACTTTTCTATTTATCAAGACTTTAAATAGATCAGAAATATAAAGTGGCATCTTAAGCTTTTTGAGTGAATTTAACATAACCTAATTTTAGTAATTTTAAACGTATACCTAAGCATCTAATGATATGTTTTGTACAAATGAGTCTAGTTTCTTCTCCTAATAATATATGCAGTTAGTAATTTAATAAATATAAAATGTAGAAAATTATTACCAAAGTAATTAAAGTTGGGCATTGGTCCTTAATTTTAGTTTTCTAGAGTTTTTCTATGAGCTCTTTGGAGAGAGAGAATTAGAATTAAACGTCTCAAGTTTTCATTACGAGCTGACTCTTTGTTACACAATGCCAAATGTAACTTTTCTTATTATCTTGGAGTTTCTTTGCTTTTGGGAATGACTCCAGTAGCATAAGCAGAACATTGTTAGATACTGTAAAACTAGTTCCTTATCCAACTCCAGCCTGTATCAGAGGGGAGAAGGCAGGGATGGTAAAAAAAGAACTAATAAACTGGGAATTTATTTGGAAAGAAAGATGTTAATGTGACAAGCTATGTGAAGTTAGTTGAGAGAACTGCTTAGAGATGTTATTTGTGTCCTTTAAAATTTTATGGATACAATAAGTATTTTTCTGATTTAAGGCGGAAAATGTCTACAGGTTTTAAGAGCATGCAGCAAAAGAGTGGCATGAGCTGCATGGGAAATGGACAGAACTTAAATCCTACAAGGCAGTTTCCTCTGGGCCAGAGCTGAACATTGTGGAAGGAAGCATGGACAAAGTGATCTCAAGAGAGAGTGTGTGCATGGTACAGATAGCTGGAAGCTAGAGGCTGAGAGAGCGTGTCATAAAAGTCTTATTGGAAGAAGGCTAATCTTCATCAGAGAGCTAAAGGAAAAGTGGTTTTCAGTGACGGTTAACTTGGAGGAACTCCCAGAAGTACTTTAAGTCAGCAGTTAATACAAAGGTGGTTGTGATGTCATCTTACAGTGATACTGACTATATAACACAACACTTGTGTTCTGTAACCCATTACTTTGCCAATAAGTCTGGGAATAGATGTACTAATCAACTGAAATGCAGAAGAGGAGCAAACCAAAGGAAGAAACTGAACTAGAGGTATATGAAGGCTGCTTTGACAGATTCAGGTCAAAGCTTCCTGGGAAGAAAATAGTTTTTAAATACTAGAATGTGATTATAGAATATTAGGGTTTTACTCAATATTTTATACAGTGATAGAGAAGAACTATTCAACAAAACATTTGGAAGGTGTACAGAATAAAGTGGGTAAAATTGCTTCATGCTTTAACTTTGAATCTACCAAATTTAATCAATTCTACCCTAGTTCATTTAATATGAGGTATATAAACTTTAATCTTCAAAAGATACAGAAATTATATTGATGGATTGGGGTAAAATATAATGATACAGTATATACACTTAGACACATAAAAAATTTACAGCCAGGAAAATGTAGTGATACCAGAGCCAAAATAATAAACTACTTCACTATGGAGGGATTGGTGAGTCTTTGAATTTGCTGAGAAGTAGATTAAGAAGACAACTGTTAGACTTATTATTTTACATGCAAACCACTTTTTGCAAGGAATGCTACTTTTAGATATGATTCTAACCTATTTAGAAATGCTTAGTGTTGTAAAGTAGATCAGCAAAGTCATACTCAATGGCCAATTATTATCCGTAAAGTCATCCTCCTTTACCAAATATGGCTTAAAACCTTGGAAAACAAGTTTTTCTAAAAGAGTCAAGCAACTATTCCTATTATAAACATTCATAGATTAGAAATCAACAGCTCTAAAATGTTTTTTTTTAAATCTGACTTTGTAGGAGGAAAGTGCTTTGTCTTCTTTGGTAAACAAACTTAGGCAGAACCTGGACTTTATTGTGACAAGTTATAGAATGTGTGAAGCTTTAACTAAAAATGTTGGGAACAGGTATGTGAATATTCATTCCTTTCCTTCCTTATCTTTCTAAACAAAGGTGAATAGCTAGCCCAGAATTCAATATTATTATTGTACTTAGTCATCAACTTATCTAGATTCTCTTTAGGTGTTTTCATTAACTGTAGGTTGAAACTCATAGCTTCTGGTTACAGCCATGATTTTAATTGAGCCAAAATCAAATCTATTCAGGTCACACAATTTTATTTCATAAATTGTCTTTTTTCACCCAGCATGATTAGACTGATCAGTGGCAGTCAGAGAGAAGGAAGATAGCTGTTTTTCACCGTAACTGAAGTGTTTCCAGGTCAGTGTAATCATAGGGAGTAAGGGGAGACCATAAAGACTAAGGGAGTTTGCAAAGGTGCTCTTCTAATGAAGACCCACAAGATAGTAACTGTGTAATTAAGACATGAGCAGATGATAGTGAGTGACAATCCATAGGTTAATAACAGAAAATTTTAAGAACTCTTTTTTAGGAGTATTACGATAAGTAAGATTGGGGAGTTCAAAGTCTAGGGTCTGGTCACATGGTGTTCCGAACACATAGGGCTTTTTGAATCATAAGATATCTTGGTAAAATGGATATTTGGGCCACTTTAGGGAAGTAACCATATGATGGGGCTGGTTATATGAAATTAGGCTTTGTCAAAATGTCCCATATGATCATTACTCTTGTCATTACCCTGCATAATTTGTCTAGGTAAACTTCATGTGACCTCCCTTACAAAAAAATAGCATCAAAAGCAAACGTGTTATCTGATAATTTGGCCAAGGTTCACACTGCCAATACCAAATCCTTTCATATAGAATCTAATATGGAAACATTACTTGAAAAGGGTTTTATGGAAGTAATTCTTATTCATCAGATAAAGGTAATAGAGCCCTTCATCTTTCTTTTAATAGGACCAGTTTTTTGATTCAAAAGATAACTTGAATAGTAATTCAAATTCCAGAGTATCTTCACAAAGAATCTCATAATTAAGTCAACTCAAGAATGGGAATTTTTTCCAAATAATATACAGTAGCCAGATTAGAGATAAGTTACAGATTAATAACTTCTGTGGCAGATATTTTACAAAGATGGCTATAATACTCTCTCTTAACCTATAAACCCTTCTTGGAATTAGGGTCGATTCTAGTAACTCACTTAATAGAGTGAGACTGAAGTGACAGGCTGACTTCTGAGGCTAAGCCAACAGGAGGTGGACTTCTGCCTCAGTCTCTTAAAGAGACTTGCTCTCTATATGGTCTTTCCCTGCATGTCTTCTCAAAATTCAGATGCCATGCACTGAGAAGCTCAGAACATATGATGAAATCATTTGTAATTGATTCCAATCTATAATCTTCAGATGAGACTAGCTTTTATTCATTCCCACTTTGGCACCAAGATGCATGAAGAAGCCTTCAGAAATTCTAGTCCACAACCACTTTGGTCATCCCTGCATGTTTGACTCTTCCCAACTGAGTCCCCAGACTCATGGGTAGTTTGTTGCCCAGCAAGGGGTAATTAAAGTAGAATTTGGTGTATAAAAATACGGTATCAGTGTAACAAAGGTGAAAAGATTTAGCATTGGTTTTGGGACTTGGTCACATGGATTAGCCTGGTAGGACTTTAAGCAAAGGCTTAAGGGAAAGTGCAAAAATTTGTATATTACTCAGCTAGTAGAGAGAAGACCCCTGTTATATAGTGGCAGAAAAATTAACAATACTATCACCTGTGAGAATACGGAAAATGGAAAATCTATGTAATAAACTAATGGAATTTGCTAAGGATAATTCAATGTTTAATTCTAATTTTAATTGTATGTATGTATGTATATAATTTTGAGAGACAGCACAAGCGGGGAAGGAACAGAGAGAGAGAGAGAGAGAGAGAGGGAAGAAGAAGAAGAAGATAGAGAATCACAAGCAGGCTCAGGGCTGCCAGCACAGAGCCTAATGCAGGGCTCAAACCCACAAATCATGAGATCATGATTGAGCTGAGGCCAAAAGTCATGCTTAACCAGCTGAGCATCCCAGATGCCCCCTCTATGTCAAATTTTTTAAGTGCCACACGCTTTATTTTAATTGTGTCTGATAAAACACAAATGGAAATCAGCTAAAAAGGAATTATTCCGTTTTCAAGCAAACTTTAGAAAACATTTATAAAAGAGAAAAGACTTGCTATAGTTGGGGCGTGGGGGGAAGCAAAACAAAACAAAACTACTTTTTATTTCCAGCCTCTTCAGAATACAAAAGAATTTCAAAATAGTTAAGAGACTCAGGGCTAATAATTAGATCTGCAAGGCTGTCAGGAAAATGTGGCCTCAGAGTAAAGATAAAGTCAAGGGTGTGCTAGAAAATCTCTTTGTTAAACTCTCCAAAAATTTTTTAAGTGATGCCTCATAGACTTTTTAAGACAGGCAGAAGTTTACTGAGTTTCCTGAGTGTGCTCCTCTGAGGTACTCTCTGTTAAAAAGTAGACTTCTGTTAAACCTTACAGATGATGTCTCACAGCTGCCTTCTACGAAGCCCAAAGTTTAAAGAATTTACCACAGAGATTAGTGCATGTGGCTTTCTTTTAATGGGGTGGATTATAAACTGGCACATAAGAGACATGGAGGTGTTTTAAAGAATTTTTTCGTTTGGACTACAAGGGACAGAAGCAATGCAAAATAAAGAGGCCTCTGGAACTAAAAACATATATCCAGCTAGATGGTAGAATTTCTGTAGAGCAGTTGACCCCCTTTCCTATGATAATGCCTATTGTGATGATTGTGTTTGATCCAATGTCACTTCTTGAGTCTATAGGAGAAGGATAACTGATCTCTTAAGTTTACCAGCTTTGGATCACAGATAAGCCAGTTGAGAAAAACTCAGCTGGAAGACGTCTGCTTAGATGATGAGATCCTGGATTTTCAGTTACTGTATTGGGTGAGATTTTTTGGATCTTCCAGAGTGGATGATTATATTTTGCATGTGGAGGGTTATGAATTATGGCCAGAGGGCATACTGTAACAGACTAAATTTTCCAGATCTGACCCTAACAGTAAGGACTATCCCACATGATCCTCTCCCATACGATCTTGCCCTTCCTCTATCAAGAGCAATACAATGACCCTTCACTTCAATCTGAGCATTACTTACATATTTGTAATTAGTGGGAAGTAGTCAAAGTGAAGCTGCACGTCTTTGGGGGCTAGGTGAGAAGAGGCTGTGCAGCTTCTGCCTTGATTTTTCATCACGCGCTCTCTCATTCTGCATCCTTCCTTTAAGAACTAAGCTGCAAGACTCTAAGAAGTCCAAGCCATATGGAGAGACCACATATAGGTGCCCCAGACTCTAGCCTCAGCTGGAGTCTTTGAGCCATCCCAGCCCAGTCACAGATATGTTCCTAAAGCAGCCTCCAACTTGTTTCAGGCCCAATCATTTACGTCATCCCACTGTGTAATTCTGCATTTGGAGCTCCAGGCATTGTGGAGCACAGATAACCCACTCCTCCTACACCCTCTGTGAATTTCTCATTCATAGAATCATACACTTAATAAAATGATTGATATGTAATGCCCTAAAGTTTGTAACATAGCAATTGATAACTAAAGCATCAACATGTGACATTTGAATTTCAAGTTTCTTCCCAATGTTTTAATAACTTCTATTTGGTGTTATGCTCATTCATTTGAGGATTTTTCCAGGGGAGAAATATCTTGAAACTAAGCACTGACAAAGTAAAGCCTAAAGTATGACAGAAAATAACCACATAGGAAGTCCAAAAGGAATAACTGGAATTGACAAAATAGAGTTGAACCACAGGAACATATAGATGAAGGACTTATCGGGGCAGTGCAAGCTGTCTTCAAATATGTGGAGAGCTGTCAAGTGGAAGATGGATTAGACTCGTACTGTAGACTCTGCTCCAGGAAGCAGAACTAATACCTCACATTGGTAGGTTCAGGGAAGCAGATACTATACCTAATAAGTGTATTTTTTCAGTAATCAGAAAAATAAAGTTGTGGACTGCTTTTTGAGGTAGAAAGCTTATGTAATTTTCTTTGAAGGAAGCCTAGATATTGTAATCATGGTAATTATCTAGAGAAACTTTTTTGTTTGGAGTAAAATATTGGAGTAGTTCTTTTAAGAAGTTCTCACCACAAGCTTGTGTAGGTGTCCATAAAATACCCTATATTTTTTAAGTAATCTGTATTCAAAGTTTAGGTTTGCAGGACAGTCAGAAGATGAAGGAAACCACTTACACAAGTTTTCAGCGACTTGTACTTTCAAGGACAACAAAA
Organism: Helogale parvula; assembly: GCA_004023845.1. NCBI lineage: Eukaryota > Metazoa > Chordata > Mammalia > Carnivora > Herpestidae > Helogale > Helogale parvula. The sequence continues at coordinate 42,456 of PJEM01009366.1, forward strand.
TACCTAGCAATTACTCAGTGCCCAATAACAAATTTAAAAAATACATAGAGAATAAATTAGTGGAACATCTATCATGTCTATGCATAGAGACATAATAATGTAAAGTTGAAGGATCTTATTTTTTATATAATTCCATTTTACATAAATATATTTTCCTTTGGTATGAATTGCCTCATTTTTCTGAATATTTGATGGAGCCTCCATGAACATAAAAAACATAATAAAAGAGGCATGCCTCAGTGGCTTAGTCACCTAAGCATCTGACTCTTGATTTTGACCCAGGTCATGATCTCACGGTTTCATGAGCTCAAGTCCCACAGTAGGATCTTCTCTGACAGCATGGAGCCTACTTGGGATTCTCTCTCTCTCTCTCTCTCTGCCCCTATCCTGCTTGTACTCTGTACCTCTCAAAATAAATAAGTAAACTTAAAACGTAACTTAAAAAATAACATAATAAAAGAAAAAAATACAAGCAGGTCCTTTAGATAGAGCAGAGGATAAGAACTACAGGAAAGTTAACATGCAGGTATTCAGGACTTAACAGTTTAAACTGATTATAGACAGGTAGGGATGGAGGGAACTAAGAAGTGATCAGAAGAAACATCAGAATTCTCCTCCTCATCACATCAGCATTTCCAATATCATTGTTTTTGTGGTGGCTGTTATTGATCATTACTCTTACTACACAATTCCAAGCATCTGCTATCCATTATCTCTTTTAATCTTCAACTGATGTTATAAAGAAGAGAGCTAACTGTGCTGAAAGTGTGGAGCCTGCTTGAGATTCTCTTTCCCCCTCTCCCTATCTCGCCTCCCTCTCTCTCTATTCTTCCGTGGCTCATGCTGTCTCTGTCTCTCTCAAAAGAAATAAATAAACTTTGGGGCATCTGGGTGGTTCAGTTGGTGGAGCATTTGACTTCGGCTCAGGTCATGATCTCACAGTTCCTGGGTTCGAGCCCCTCATCGGGCTCTGGGCTTATAGCTAGTTCAGAGCCTAGAGCCTATCTTCGGATTCTGTCTCTCCCTCCCTCTCTCTCTCTGCCCCTCACCCTCACTTGCACTGTCTCTCTCTCTCTCAAAAAATAAATAAAACATAAAAAATTTAAAAGGAAATAAATAAATAAACTTAAAAAAGAGAGAGCGAGAGAACCCTAATGGTTGGGCAGGGGAAGAGAGAGAGCTAAGGTTTAGAGAAAGAGTATGGTACACTTAAGGTTACTTAGGGGGATTAATTGGAAATTGAACCCATACATTATATGATGACAGAGCCCAACGTATAATGTTGTTACACAGTTTGCTGGTAGAGATGAGATCTGTATTTTATGGTGGAGGCTTTAGTTATAAAAAGGGAATGGACATTTTATCAACAGTACTCCCCCCAAATCCTTCCCTGCTCTAGTTCACATTTTTAGCAATTCCACCGTTAGGCACTTTGCTTTGGTTCTTGATAAAGTAGAAGACATAAATATTCTTCCTTTCTCTATGCCTAGCACTCAGACAGATCGGCTAGTATTTTTGGCTAATGCATTAGATATAGGTCTTCCCAATTTAGGGGGCTGAAAAAGGGTGGGCACTGTGGAGTTGTCAAGAATGAAAAAAGACCATGAAATTCAAGGAGAAAGAAAGGCTATCTGAGACAAATACCTCCTGTTTAATATTTCCGACATAAAAGACCTGCCATATATATTCCAGTGAGGTGAGGAATATAGAAAATGCTTACTTTCATTTTGGAAGCATAAGTCTTGAAGCCAGCAAGTTGACACATGATTTACACAGTAGGTAGTTTACTAAATTTTTATCCTAGACATGGGTAGAAATTGTTGGGAAAATAAGGAGAGAAATACAGCTGTTGTTGAGATAGATATATAATCCTGAAATTGTAGGAAAAATCAAGGTAGATAGAGGTTCTCAAAATTTCAAATGTGAATTGATCATTCATCAGAATATTTTAATGAAGACCAAAGAGAATGTGCAGATATTTGGGCAGGATAAGAAAGTCAGATGGGGATGTTAGAAGCTGGAGAGAGAAATAAATCATTTGGAATATTTTGCTTTTGCGTCAAAGTGTTCTAAAATATTTCATACCATCCCAACAAAATTCTCTTAGGTGGAAAGAAATGAGAGTAAATCATACTCTTTTGTTAGTTTAGTATGACACTTCTGATACGTGAAAGTTTATGTGGGGATGCCAAATGACAGTTTATATAAAGACAATGATTCATGAAGTTTGAGCTATTAGATTTAGTTGAAAAATATTATAGGGAAAGAAAACCTTTATGTGATTTGCCTAGTCCAGTAAGTTCAAATTCAGCTTTCTAGTTGAAGTTCAGATATTATAACAAAATTATGTTTTCGATGTTTTCCATAGTCTGAACAAAGTCTCCCTCGAATTTAGTGTGAAATCCAGGATAGGTAAACAATTTTATGAGCTGAATTTTTAAAATGTCTCTACTTAGGAAAGGAACTAAGATTCAAAGGTATTTATTTAGTTATTTTTCTCTTGTTACTTTTTTTAACCTCCTCTCTTCATTTTTTACTGAAGCAATTATCAAATACATACATATTTACAGAATTGGACTAGTTGTATAGGTAAAGTTTCTAAGATCTCGCAAGATAGTATTGATACAAATACTTCCAACAGTAAGAAGAACTCAAATTTACTTGATGTGCTATTTGTCAGACATTGTGATACCTGTTTTCCATTTATTCTCTCACTTCTCATAGAAGTTCTTTTAGGTATTCTCTACTGGCATCTATCATATTAGAGATGAAAAAAATGTAGAGAAATGGAATTATCAATTAAAAATTTTTGAACAATGTAATTTGCTTCTGCGAGATGATCTCACATGAATTGGTAAGCAAATCACTAGGTTTAGCTATGTTTTTCCCAATATAGAAAAATGCAAAAATACACATACTTAATGAGTTTTGCCATTTTTAAACAGTGACTTAGTGGTTTAAGGTGATCATCATATTTCTTTGATCCAAGATACTTCACCTATTTGCAAGGAATATGTACAGGTCTAAAGGTATTTTTTTAGTAGATAATTATAAATATTGTCTTTACTAGTCTGGCTCCTATAGCACATTCTGTATTTCATTATTTAGCATCTTTTTTTTTTTTTGAGAGACAGAGAGTGAGCAGGGGAGAGGCAGAGAGAGAGGGAGCCACAGAATCTGAAGCGGGCTCCAGGCTCTGAGCTAGCTGTTTGTTAGCACAGAGCCCGATGCGGGGCTCGAACCCATGAACCGTGAGATATGACCTGAGCTGAAGCCAGATGCTTAACCAACTGAGCCACCCAGATGCCCCCATTACTTAGCATCTTAAATCACAAAACCTTTTGACTAATGTGCATTTAATTAAGTGAATTAGAAAAATATGGTTAACATATCAACCATTCAGTGAGTAGGCTAAAATTAAGCACTAGGTATAATTTAGCCCAAACATTTACCTCAACAGTTACTACTCAGGCTTTGTCAGTGTTCTGGAGTGAATATTAAAGATAGATGTCCTCAAGTATTCAAACAAATCTTTTTCTTCTTCCTTCCCGCTCCAGTCCCATTTATCTTCTTGGAGTCCCTTTATTTCAGACAATGGTAGTAGTGAATGCTTACTGTTAATTGTGTATCTGGAAAAATACTAAACACTTTATTTATAACTATTATTTGATTTGGTTTTCACAGTAAATAATAAAATATTAAAGAACATTACAATGCCATTTCACCTTATAAAAATTATGTAATTTGTCTTCAGCCAGTGACAGAAAAGAGATTCAATTTTAAGCCAAGCTTTCTTGGATTCTCGCACTCATTCAGTGCAGCCTCCTAATTGTGAGGCTGTCACAGTTTCTTATCTTCCTGATTTCCATTTCAGTCCCCTGAGAGTGAGTTAGTCATTACTGTGTTCAGGGGTCTTCCATGGCCTCCTGTACCCTCCATGTACCAACAGTGCTGGTACAAGTCTTGCTGTATTTAGTTTATTAAGCAAAAGAATGCATTATTTACACTTTAAAAAGTTTAGAACCAACACAGTTCCATTGGTAGACTGTCCCGTTTTCAGATAATATGCAACATTACATTAAGCCTGATACTGTGTTTTTGTTATTTCCAGAAATGATGATTCAAAATGTGCAAGCTGTGTACTTAGACAAAATTAATATTTTCCAAACTGACAGTGGCTGTAATGGAAATAAGAAAAAATGTACCGTCCCCAGTGTGCTAGCACTGTACCAGTGGAAGATAAGGCTGAGTAAAACTGTTCCTTGTCACATCCTTTATGAAGAAAAATGCTCAGAGCTTCAAAACAGCCTTCTTCTTCTGTATTTTGTAAATGTGGCAAAAATGGATTTAAATTTTTTTCAAAAGTAGTGAAATTTGGAAACATTGAAAAGTGATACATAATATTTCTTGCAGAGACTGTTATGGAGAAATAGATATTAATAAGTAAGCACCAAGTAATTCCTTTTTAAATGTTAACTTTTGGAATAAAAAGCGTTCCAAGGCCAAGTAGATCATGAGGGTTTTGGTCCACTTAGCTTTGCAGAAAGTGTTCTAAAACTGGCTGTTCTACTTAGCTTTAGTTAGGCTTGGACAATTAGCAATTGCCAATTATCCTCTGTATTTTAATATTTTTTCACCTTTAAGGAAATAAATGTACTCTAACAAAACAAAATTTTGTAAAAAGCTAAATATGGTAGACAAAAATTCAAACATTAGATGAGAGTGTATTCTCTTAAATGTGAGAATATTAAAATTTACTCATTCATTTATTTAGAGTGCACAGGCCTACACAAGCGGGGAAGGGAAAAGTAAGAGGAGAGAATCTTATGCAGGCCCCGTGCTCATTGCCAGGTCCAACGTGGGCCTCTATCCCATGTACCTAGGATTTGACCTGAGCTGAAATCAAGAGTCAGAGGCTCAACACCCAAGCGCCCCTGAAATTGAGAATTTTAACAATATTCTAATTAGTTATTGATTTGTTTTGTACATAGAGACAAAGTAATCATACATGTTATGTGCATACATATACAAGGTAATTCTATAGATTGACTCGAGTGTATGTATATGTTGAACATTCAAATCTAGTATTAAGCCTTCGGGATCATCTTGGAGCAGTTACATTTCTACCTCTCACCCAAACATCTTAAAAGAGTTGCCTTCTTTTTCCAAAGCATTGTTTCTCGTTACTTCCTTGTCTTATTGTCATCTGGCTTCTTCTCCTAGAACTCAGTTGAATTATACTTTATTGAATTTTTATTAATTTTTTATTAATAAAATCTAATTGCTTGATTTCAATTCTCATCTCCTATGAGATCACCCTCTTAAATCCTCCTCTCAGAACTCTGCCCTCCAGCAACTTCCACACCACTGTAGAGTTCTATATCTCTTTCCACAATTTTCTTCCCTGGTTTCTTTCTCCATATGAGTTTAATCGTGTTATTTCCAGTATTTTAACTTTAGCCATTTTTTCTTTTAAGTTACACATATTTCTTGGGTTGTTAGGCTTTTTCATGAGTTCAAGGAACATGCATGCTAGTGATTCTCACATAGCCAGCATGAACCACCCTCTTTTGTTCCTATCTACACATCCATTGCCCCCTCAATATACTTGGATTTTAACTGGACCTGCAAACATGTATGGCCATTCAGTGCATTCTACACCACAGAAAGTATAGAAAAATTGATGTTGCAAAACACAGCAGTCTTAAATAACATAGATTAAGTATTTTAACATGGTGAGTTTATAAAAACATACATGCATACATGTGTCATTCTCTTAGTCTAGAAATAGACCCGTGGAAATGAAGGCTCCAGACACTTAAGCTTAATTTGCTTCATTATATGTCTGCCTATGCCTCTCCATTTCCAGTCTGTGTTCCACACTTCCTTCATGACACTCTGCTAAAATAAATCGCTCTTTACTCTCCAAGTTCAAATAATAATGTAAATTAGGAGTATAACAGACAAATCTTTAGATACTATATTTCAAACATATGTTCACCATTTTATCACAGTCTAGAACCTCCTCCAACATACACTCTTCATGATTGAAATTAAGGAGGTGGTTCATGATACAGCTACCGCTTAGACTCATGGGTATGGCTGATGTGGTCCCCACAGATTTGTGACAGATGGCTGTGTGAATCTCCTGCTAAATCTATGTCCAGTGACAGCATAATGGCAGCAGCAAACATTACAAATCAAGACCTATTTTTAGGGATCTGGCTGTTAAATATATATCAGGCTACCATTTCCCTTGAAAAAAATGTAAATTATGAAATTATTAGCATGTGAAAGGCAATACCAGCCATCTGTAGCTTAAGCAAAATATCGTTTTCTTACAGCATGTTAATGTCCATCTCCAGAGACATCTTCAGGGACAAATCAGTATTTTTTTGATATGACTGAGTTGGGAGGTTTTTGTTCATTTCTTTTTCCAGTGTCTGGATATCATCCCTCTTATTAGGCTCTCTCTTTTTGGTTTGAGGGAATCAGCAGTTCTTGTTAATTTGTTTCCAAAGAGGAGAGAGAACTCCATATGAGAATTGCATCTTGAGCTTTACTCAAGATTGAACTCATTAGCTGAAGTCTACATTAGTGAAGTAACTGCTGTGCCATGAGGATGGGACTCCACAGATGAGGGTAGACCTGAGTCCTATTGCCTACTACTCTGTACAGGAGAGATCAGTGTCTATTAAAAGAAAGATCTTTCAGAAAGAGATAGTTTCCAAAGGAATAAATTCAACCACACTGAATATAATACATTCATGTAGTTCCTGCTCTAGAGAGAGAGGAAAGGAGTAAAACATTTTTACAAGTTGGAAACTGAAAACTAAGCAGAAAAGTAAATTGTTACAGAGATGGCAATTAAGGTGAGACCTCAAAGAAAAACTAAAATAAAACTGACCATCTCAAAATCAGGAATATCCTAGAAGCTTTCCTATAATATATTATGTAATAGCCTTTTGAGCTAACTTTCTGCTTCAGAAACAAGTCAGGCACCAGTGATTTATGGCATATGCATATGAGGGTTTAGATAAGAGTATGTAAGCTAAGATCTTACTATTATCTGTGCTTCAGTTCTCCGATTTTTTTAAGACTTTAAATGTACTTTAACATACTCATCGTATATAATGTGAAAGAATTTTTCTTGCCAATATTATAAGTCAATTAGACACTACTACTCAGAAGAAAAAAATCAATAGAAGTACAATGTCATTTGGGTGATCTTAAATTATATAGGCCTCTACCCAGATCTGAGGTGAGAAAAGTCGCTCAGACATTTGGTTTTGTCAATCTGCATTAGAATGAGGTGAAAAATGACAGGGAGAGTCAGATTCAAGACACATATTGAGAAATCATTCCAAATTGTAATTTCATTGTGAGTTATAGATATGATAAAATTCATTGGACAATTTTCAAAATGTCAGGGAGCTTAATAGCATTTTGGACTATCAGGTCAGTAAAAATTTCTTTTATAAAATAGCCTCACACTCCCACATTTGTATTGTATGTTGCACATCATTTGAAGATGCATCTATTTAAATGCAAATGTACAGTCACAAAGCAATGGGACTAAATTATATGCAAACAAAGCTAGTTGAAGAATTCGAGTAGTTAAGCACTTTTCAATCAACTTTAAAGGCAGATTTGTTTCCTTTCAAAAAACACTACTTAGTAAAGTTTAAACATGCCTTTTCCAGAACTGTTATTGAATTACACTGTCCAATATGCCTATAGCAATATAGACATGTTTTGAACAAGTTCTCATGCATTTGTCATGTTTTGTATTCCAGATTCATTCTCTAACAGTAGAAAAACTGTTCTGTTAAATCCTTTTTATTCATATAATTTTAAGGTATTAAGTAGTGCAAAAGAAAGAATTTGGAGAACTCTTAGATATGCCAATTAGCATACATAGATATGTCAATTTACAAAATGCACATTATTTTGCACAAAGTAATATATAGAACAGTAAATGAGATAAAAAATCATGTTTCTGCAAAAAAGTTAAAGGCAGGTCAATATTTAGCAGTTTGAGGGGATAAGGATATAGCATGAAAAGAAGATGCTTTAATATTGCAAATAATTGAAATAAATATAATCTATTGTGTATTAAATGAATAATATTACCATTCTTCTCTTTGAGCTAACAAAGTTAGGGAAGATATTTGATAAGGTCACAATGCCTTTAAGAATAAAAATATTATTATTAATAATAATAATATTATTAATCAAGGGTGCCTGATTGGCTCAGTCAGTTAAGTGTCAGAATCTTGATTTCCACTCAGGTCATGATCTCACCATTTCTGAGTTTAAGCCCCACATAGGGCTCTGCACTGATTGTGCGGATCCTCCTTGGGGTTCTCTCTCTCTCTCTCTCTCTCTCCCTCCCTTCCTCCCTCCCTCTCTCTCTGCCCCTCTGTGCTATCTCTCTCTCCCTCTCAACATAAGTAAAATAAATTTAAAAAATAATAATAATATTGACTAATTGGGTAGATTTTAGCTATCTCTGAATTAAAATATACCCATCTTCCACAACTTACAATGAGATTACATTCCACTAAACTCATTATAAGTTAGTATGTTATTAAGTCAAAACCACATGAATACGATTGACTTGCCAAACTTTATAGCTTGGCCTAGCCTACCTGAAATGTGTTCAGAACAGTTACATCAGCCTACAGTTGGGCAACATCATCTTATGCAAAGCTTGTTTTATTATAAAGTGTTGGCTGTCTCTGATTTATGGAATACTGAAAAGTGAAAGTGAAAACCAGAATGGTTGCTTGGGTCCAGAGTAGTTGTGAGTTTATAGGTTGTTTACCCTTGTGATCGCCTGGCTGCAGCTTTTTGTCACTGTCTAGCACTGCAAGAGAGTATCAGATTATAAATCACTAGCCTGAGAAAGCATGAAAATTCAAAACTCGAAGTATGTGCTCTTGTACCTAGTAAAGCCAAAAATCATAGGTCAAACCATTGTAAGTGGGGGATTTTCAAAAAAAAAAAGCTTATGAAATAGCTGAATGAAAAATTAATAATGATGACAACTAATATTTATTTTTAATAAATTAATAACTATTAACTGTTATTTATAGGAAAGTTTTAACTATTCAGTCTCTTTAATAGTTGTAGGCTATTCAGGCTAATAACTTATACTTGAATGAATTTGGCAATTACAGTCTTTCAAGGAATCTGTCCGTGGCACTAAGTTTTTTCTAATACTATGTAAATACACTTTTAATGCCTATTGAAACAGTTGCAATATCCTCTTGTTTATTCGGGATACTGGTAATCTGTGTCTTCTATCTCTTTCTTCTTAAACTATTTTCTTGATCTCTTCAATACACTAGCTTTGTTTTCATTTATTTATTTTTTTTATTATGGTTCTGTTTTCAGTGTCACAATATTCTGATTTTATCTTTATTTCCCTTTTTCTGCTAGCTGTATGTTTATATTAGTTTGTTTTGCTTGGTTTTTAGTTTATTTGGGCAGAAGCTTAAATTATTCATTTGAGGCTCTACTGTGTAATATTAAGTATTTAATAGGACACATTTCCCTCTGGTCACTGTTTAAGCTCCATCCCATAAATATTGATATAGTGTTTTCATTCTCATTTAGTTAAATATAATTCCTCATATGTTTAATGTGTGCTTTCTTCTTTGATTAGTATCTTATTCAGAAGCATGTTGCTTAATTTCCAAATATTTAAGGATTTTTTTAGATATCTCTGTTCCAGATATTTCCAACTTAATTTCATACAGTCAAATGATGTAATATGTTCATTTCAAGATTTTAAATGTATTGAAAATGGTATTATGGCCCAGAATGTGGTCTATTTTGCCAGATTTCCTCAAGTATTTTAAAATAATGTATACTTTCTTATTGTTTGGTTGAAATGTTTTAAAATGTCAGGTCAAGTTTGTTGATAAGGTTGTTTGCATCCTCTGCACCCTTACTTATTTCTACTTTTCCAATTCTTTACTGAAAGAAGCCTGTCAAAATATAACTCTGTAATTGATTTTTTTTCTCCTTTAGATCCATCAGTTTTTGCATAAGCTTTTGAAGCTCATTTATTAGTTTCACACTCATTCAGAATTTTTATTAACAGCAAATGCTTGGGGGGAAAAAAGGAAATGGAAAAGAAACCATATATCTCAATACCCCTTATGACCTTTAGCAAAGCATCCTTAACAAAATTTTAACAAATTGAACACAACAATATATAAAAATCCTAATGCATCATTACCAATTTAAATGTATCATAGTGATGCAAGGTTAACCTGTGAAAATTAATGTTGTTAACTATATTCTTAGAAGAAACACATAAAAAACATATAAAACCTATGAAAACATATTTTTAAAAATTGTTGACAAAATTCAGTCTCCTTACAACATTAAACACTTTCAGCAAACCAGGATTAAAATGGATATCTTAACTAGATAAAGAACAGCTATAAAATATCTACTACTAATATTATACTGAGTGGTAGGATACTAAAGGTTTTAATCCATAATATCAAGACAGCAATTATTTCTATTCTCACTACTTTGATTCAACATTGTACTGGAAGTTGTATACTTCAAGGAAAAAGTGCAACGAAAAAATTTTAAAGGCATAGAAACTGGAAATGGGGCACTTGGGTGGCTCAGTTATTTGAGCATCTGACTTCAACTCAGGCCATGATCTCATGGTTTGTGGGTTTGAGCCCCTTGTGGGGGTCTGAGCTGACAGCTCAGAGCCTGGAGCCTACTTCAGATTCTGAGTCTCTCTCTCTCTCTCTCTCTGGCCCTCCCCTGCTCTCACTCTCTCTCTCTCAAAATAAATAAACATAATAATAAAAAAAATTAAAAGGCATAGAAACTGGAAATGAAGAAGTCTTTATTTGCAGATGACATTTTTGTCTGCATAGATAATTTTATGGAATTTAAAAAAATCTATCCAGAGTGATAAATTAGTTTAGCGAGGTTGTGGTATACAAGATAAATTTAAAAATCAATTGTCCATTTTTTAAAATTAGGAATTGAAATGAAAGAATCAGTACCATTTATAATAGCATCAAATATATGAAATATTTAGGGATGATTTAATAGCATATGTGTAAGAGCTGCATACTGAAAACTATAACACTGAGAGACACATTTAGAGACATTAGAGACAACATATTCAGTAATCAGATGATTCAGTGATGTTTCAGATGTCAGTCCTTTACTCATTAAACATCAGCAAATGCTAGCTGGTATTTTTGTTACAATTAACAAGATAATTCCAAAAGTTACATGAAAATTCATTAGGTGATTTTATTAGGCAAAGAAAAACTTGAAGGTATACTATTCAATTTCAAGATTTACAATAAATATATATAAATCAAGGTAGTTTGGTGTTAAAAAAATTGAAAAGAGCAGGGTTTAGAAATAGCCCCCAATGTATATAGTCAATTAATTTTTAGCAATGGTGCAAAGAGAATTCAGTAAGAAAAGATTGTTTTCAATATATGGTGCTGGGAAAATTGGACATCCATATATAAAAATTAAACTCACACATTATAAACCAGTATTAACTTGAGTTACAACATAATCATAAACGTAAGAGCTAAACTATAAAATTCCTAGAATATAACATAGGAGACAATATTTATGACATTCACTAGACAATTTCAGATAGGATGCACAAAAAAATCAGGAAGTATAAAAGAAAAAATAACTTTTATTTTCCAAACGACACTGTAGAAAAAAACAAACACAAAAACAACCCATAGACTTTGAAAAATTATTCAGAATACATATATCTGATAAGGACTTTCCCCTATACATTTAAATAATTGTTACTACTTAAAAAATAAGAAAACAGCCCTATGAAAATGGGCAAATGATTTGAAGAGTGACTTCACATAAGAAAAATAACTATATGTCTTATATACATAGATACTTTAGACAGCAAAAGAGTAGTTTCTTAGAAAGCTAAATATATATTTATTTTAAAAAAACATATACTTTTTGATTCAACAAACCCATTCTTAGGAATATACCTGAGTAAAATGAAAGCATATATCCATAGAAAGATGTAAATTTTAATATCCATGGTATCTTTATTCATAATAAATATCCATCAACTGATGGATGCGGCACATCAATACTCAACAATAAAAATAAATTAATTAGCATTAAATGCAATAACAACATAGATGTTATGGAAAAAAATAAAAGAAGCCAGAGACAAGAGGTTGCATAATTCGAGAGAATGCATAACTAAAATGGCAAAAAGTAGATCAGTGGTTGTCAGAGCTCTGGGTGGAAGAGAGAAGAGTTTTCCATACTTTCACATGGTAGTTATTCAACTTATGTGTTTATCTAATTTTACTAAATTTTGCACTTAGCATTTATTCTAAAACTTCATGATAAGGAATTTAAATTGCCTTGGTCAATTAAATACAGATAGTAAACAGAGATTACATAAAAATGTGAATCCAAATGCTGACCTTTGCCGATTGTTGAGATAGGAAGGAGAGGATTCTGCCTCTCCCATATTACAAAGATGTGGGAGTTTTGTTTTGTTTTGTTTTTATGAATAACGGGTATGAACATTATACAGTTACACAACTCCTGGATCACCAGTGCTCTGGGAATCACAGATAAGGATATATTATCTTCCAGTGACAAAAACCAACAGAATCCCTGAACCAATGGGCATATATAATAGGTATTGTTGAACACCTTCTTAACAGAGCCATGATGGAGTTTAGATAGTCACCTGTCTGGGAATTAGACCTTTCCCCAGCTCTGAGAAAAATCATGATTAGCCTATTGGCTTTACTTCTGTCAATTTCTAGTTTCATCTTACCATGCACCTCATCTATGTCCAGTAAGAGTGAGAAAATATTTACCTAGGAGTAGGAAACTTTTGAATAATGAAGCCTTGTCCTTCAACAGGAGAAAATTCTTTTCTATCTCTCTGGTCGTTATTAGATTTGGATGTGATGCCTGGAAATATTGTAGCCATCATGCATTGAGAAGTAAGACCACCATAAGGATGGCAAGGTGATAAAATGGAAGAAGAATGGTTGTTAATAATGTCACTGAGTCACTAAGTTAATAATTTTTGAAGCTAGAATACCTTAGGTTTATTGTTACATGAGACAACAAATTTACTGTTTAAGCCCCTTTGAAATGAATTACCTATTACTGGTTGAATATAGCAACCTACCTGATATAGCACCAAAAATATCAATGAGAAAATGACCACAAATAAAATATTAATTTACCTATAATATTTCTACTGGATAAATCAATGTCATATGCAATATTTAAATTACCTTCAAAATAAGTCTAACTATTACTAATGTTATGAAAATAAAAGATGTAAATTGGAGATGTTAAAAATAATATTATCTTGCTTAGGGTGCTGAGTCAAACAAGAAAATTAGGGTTTTGGTGATCTGGTCTGGGGGTTTTATTTCCCCACTGTTATGTTGTGATAATTTTGGCTAAACATTCACTGAATATTTTTTTAAAAGCTAATTATCATGACTTGCTGCATATGATTAAGAGATTTTACTATGTCTGGTTCAAGTGTGTTGTATTTGCTTTCTATACCTAATATGATTATTGTATAAAATTAACCTGCAAAACTGTGAACATGTAAAAACTGAAATAGAGATTGAATCTTTTCTTTCCAAATAGCCACTTCAAGAGGACTTCAGACGTTGTTTAGAATTCTAGCAGTACTTAAACTATTTTAGTGTTCTTCCTTTGGAATTTTCAGCAGTACTAATTTATAAGTTACAGTCACAGATTCCTATATTATCTCTTAGCTATCCGTCAATTTGATCAAAAATAGTATTTTCCTCCTTGAATCTCTTACTTAATTCATCATACCTGGTTATTGTCTCACCGAACCAAACCCATCTTCAATGGATAAAAAAATATTTTTAGTACAATTATTCTTAAGGAAACATTGATGGAATCTATAGGCAATTTTAGCAGAAGAGCTGAAAAGTTTTCAAAATTCAATATTGGTTTTGTATTTACTTAAAAGTGAATGAATGAATTGAACAGAGTTAATAATTTTATAATTCTCCACATGATTAATTAACATTTGTATCATAGATCTCATGTTGTATTAGCCTTCAGTCTGGCTAATCAGATTGGTCAGATATGAAATTTTTCCATTATGTGCAGCTGCTTTTAATAATTGTTCTTTTTTCTATTTTCTATATTGTTTTATACCCAGTGCAATTTACTGGGGAAAAAAAGCAGCAGAAACATTTTTCACGAGCAATCTCAGTAATTCTGAAATCAGAGTAGAATACTCAACTATTTCTTATGCTTCAGGTGGATACTCTTATCCTTTGAGACCTAAGCCAATTTCTTCCACATTCATGATACTATCCTGACATGTGAATCTGTCAGTGTAGCCTTTCTTCACTGTGACATGAGAGAAAAAAAAAAAGTACATCGTATCTTGGGAGTCTGAGCCTCGAGCTTTCTAAATGGAAAGTAGTAGCAACAAATTCCAACCCAGAATGAATCTGAAATTCTCATTTTCTTGAGAGTTTTGCTTACTGATTTCTTGTTCTAACAATGAATGTCCATTACTATTTTTGACATACTTCTTACATGTAACTTCTTCCTACCCATTAGTCACTAATGTAAGTTTCCTAGCATTTAAACAAGTGACTCTACTTTCTCTTTGCACTCTGCCTAGGAACTATCACTAAGATGCTCTGTAGACAGAATATCATCTATAAGGATTCCAATCATTATCTGTATCATCAAATCAAAACATTGTCAGAATCTTATGACAGTTGAGTTAACAGGGATTTAGGAATGCATCTAGTGGAACTCTCTTATTTATATATAAAAATCTAAAAGAGTAAAGATGACTTGCTAATGGACTCCTAAATTTTAATTTGAAATCAGGTTTATGTATTAACATAGTAGAATAAACACAGATTTTTAAGTCAAGAAAGCACAGAATGTGAAACTCAACCCTATCATTTAGCCACTCAAACACAGATAAACTTTTATTTTTCTAAGACTCTTCCCTCACTTAGGAGATTGAAATAATGATAACCCTCATGATCTTTGTCATTGTTAATTGAGTTATCATGCTGAAGAAGCCTAAAGTTCCTGGAAAATAATAAAATGATATGTAGTCATTAATGTTTGTTTATTCTCTAATGGGTATGGGTGTCTCTGTGTATGAGAGAGAGAGAGACTTATGTATAGTGAATAATACTATCCAACTTCTCCCATATGAAAGATTTAGTAAGCGCTATCTTTGTTCAGTGCTTATTTGCTTGCCAATGGAATATCTGAAATTCTTATTTAACTACCTTTCCAGCCCTGACAACATATCTGTCAAATAATTAGGAAAGGTCAGAGATAGATAGGCACAAACTTTCCTATATTAGAAAGTCTGTTTTATTGCTATTTGAGTCATAGAATTTTGCTGAACCTTTATAAGGTATATTCTGTTTCACTTCCAAATATGATTGAATATCACCATCATCATCGTCACATCATCATCTGGAAAAGTACACAATATTGATTACTGGATCTAGCCAGGCAATAATTACTTAATTCGTTTACAAAAATTAAGAACTATCTTTTGGATGTATTCTAAGATTATTGGTTTTGCTGACACACGTTTAATAACTGGAGATTTTTAAAAAACATACCCAGAGAATGTGGAAGAGTGTTAGAGATACGCTTGGTCAGTGTTACCAACACACCCTTGCCGTGTTAAATTCTGAACACCAAAGAAACCTTTCAATGGAACTTGTGAGGACAAACAATTTTCAAACTCTTACACTGGCTACATTCTTAGAAGCATACTTTCTTCCAGCCCTGCCAACTATTATGTGTGATGTGCTCTAAAATTAGGTTTGTAACGCCTATAGCCCTTCCTCATAATAAAACTGTCAACATGCATGTCAATTAATGCCAATTGGGATGTGAACACCTATTCACTAGGAACTGGACTGAAACCACCAACTAATTTCACATAGGCCATTGAACAGTAATGACTTTCCATCACTTACAACCTGATCTACTTTCAAACCAGTGACCCAGAAATGAAAGGCTCTGTATCCCATTATCATTTCCCTGGAAAACATTGTTCCCTTGAGTTCACTTACTCCTAAACAGATCTAAAATGCCTTATTGACTTTAACAGGTTGTATTAGTGAGGCAGAGAAATCAGAATTTCATTAAAAATTGTTTTTAAAACCTTTAAGGGCCATAGCCTGAATTTCTATGGATGATGATAGAAATTACGAAAAGTAACATTACTCTGATGTACGGAAGCAGCAATACTATTGACCACAGTTCTTTCTAATATACACCTAACTCTTTGAATGAAACGCTTATTTAAAATAAAGAGCTAATATGATTTTACTAAATGTGAACAGTCATATAGAAGTAATTGATAGCTGCTTCTAGTGATATACACGTGTGTTGATGTATACATATAAATGCCTGAAATTTGTAAAATACTTTTAATCGTACTAAGAACTTTCAAGATTTAAATGCATGCATTTTATATTGTTAAATTCCTTACATCTTCTTAGAGAAGGTATTAATGGGATGAATTCTATTCTACCAGGAAAAGAAAAAAAATCCTAAGTTGTTGAGTATATTTGGAATCATTACACTACTCCTGATTTCATAAGATTAGTGACAAGTTATATTTGGATTTATCTTTACATTTGTTTGAAAGGTACACTAACTTAAAAACTCACATGACAACATTAAATGTCTGTGAGTAAGTAATCTAAGGCTCTTTACTCCGTCATTAGTTCTATGGCCAAAACTAATTAATTGAATGTCATGGGTTTTTTTTCCATATTTTCCTAATAACAAAGTTGTAGTTGAATCAATTAAATATCAAAGTGATGATATATTTAACATGATTTATTAGGAAACTGCTTGGTTTTGGAGTCACTGAGACTTGGATTCGAATTCTGACTCCATCATTCACTAGCTAGACAATCTTGAAAAATTTTACTGATTTGTCTATATCTTAGATTCCTTATCAGAAAAAAAGGTAATATCCCTCTCCCTCTCTTCAAATGTTAAAATAATTAGAAATAGTACATGTGATTCTAATACACTGTCAGTAATCAATAAATCATAGATAGTACTACAAAAAAGGAAAAATGACTTGGGAAAATAAAATCTAATTTCCTGATACTCTTCCAAAACATTAGCTGGAAAAATGTTTTGTTTTGTTTTTCACTTACTTTCAATAGGATGTGTGTAGCTTCAGACCCAAATAGTTGTATTAATTCTATCAATTTCACAGAGTAGGTGAATCCAGCAGCTCAACGATGGTGAGAAATAAAGCTTTTTACTTGCTGTTCTCAGCTTCTTATCTTGGTCACCTTGGTGAGATACATGCTAGAGCTCCAAGCTTCACACCTTTACTCAAGAGCATCCCAGAAGGAAGGAAGGACTATGGTTGAGTTAGAAAGGAAGAAGGAGTGATGGCTGTCGGATAGGCAAGAATAATGTTCCCTTTTGTTTCAAAATACTATTTTTCTCTCCTTCCAATAGATATCATAGTTTACAATTAGAAATATATTTTGTGTGATTGTTCATTAATTTGTATTTTCAACACAGATACATGGCTTCTACAGAATCAATTGGTCTCTATTGAATCCCCATTGCCTAAATGTCGTTAGTAGTTCAACAAATATTGGCTGAATGAATCCATGCATGAGGGAAACTTCTATAAAAATGCTGAACCTTGTATTTTATTGATTTCTCCCAACCGAAGTGAGGCCAGTTCATGACAGATTAATATTTTTATGTGTGTAAATAAATGAGTTATCTTCCCATCTTTAGCATTTACTTCCTTGGTTAGGTATCATGCTCATTTCTTATCAAATGTCAAACTGAATATTTTATTGTTTTTAACTAGAGCAGTTGTATCAACCATTTCCATTACATTATTTTTGTAACAGAGTCATTTTCCTGGTCTGGAGAGGCTGGAAGAAGAATGAGGAAGTAACTCAGTGTGACTTCAGGTCTTCTCTGATAGCCAGAATTTGTTAGGTGCTTAATTTTGCACATTCCAGTATATTGAGTATTTAGTATCTCTTAAATTGTTTAGGTGAAGGCTTTTAATCCCTATTAATGTGTTTATTGGTCCATATTTATTACCTGAAAACTTGCAAGACCAAAAGACAATTGTGTTAAAAATGGATAGAATTATTTACCTTAGTTCCAATTTTTTTTAACTGCATATCCTTATAGTATCATTGTCAACCAGGTTTTCCTTTTAATTGGTCAGTTGCTCAATTGTAATAATGTAGCAATCCATCCCCCCCAAAAAGCTATAACTGATTACATGCCTATAGTAAACCTTGCTTAATTGAAGTATTGGAATATCTACATTCCATATCTTGTTATAAAGAAATAGCTTACAGTGACAAATGCTCTTGATTAAAACAACAAGAAAAGATGGGTAAAGTGTTTAAATATATTATTAGAACAAATTTGTGTGAGGATGACAGGGAACTTCTAAGTCAAGATATCAGAAAAAAGGGGGTTGGCACTCATGGAAATATGACCAGCATTCCATGTACCACATTGACCTTCACTGAATTTGCTGGTTTCTTAAGTAGCATGGGACAAGATGCATAAAAGCTACAGAGAGTGACTATGAAGAGGTAGAGATACCAGCAAACATTTTACAATCTTACAGCAATTAGAAGGCAAAACTTGAAGGGGCATCTGGGTAGCTCAGTTGGTTAAGCATCCGACTTCAGCTCAGGCCATGATCTTACAGTTCATGAGGTCGAGCCCCACATCGGGCTCACTGCTGTCAGTGTGGAACCTGCTTTGGATGCTCTGTCTCTCTTTCTCTCCCTCTCTGCACCTCCCATGCTCACACTCTCCCTCTATCTCTCAAAAACAAACAAACAAATATTAAAAAAAGAGAAGGCAAAAATTCAAATTTGGGCCTACTGTGTCCATGGAGTTTCCAGAAGCTGAGACTAGAAGGAAAAGAGAAGCACCAAAAACTGAATGGACACAGTCTATGCCAACTAGTTCATTCTTTTTTTGTTGTTATTACTTTGAGTCCTTTAAATCTGTTGCATATGTACATTAAACTTATGAGTAATACTTGGTTTACAATCTAAGAAAAAAATTCTTTAAATAGATGTTTATAAGTACTCATTATATGTTCATGACTATGGATGATAATGGCCCAATTATTGAGGAAATGTGACAGAGCCCTTGCCTTTATGGACTCTATATTTTGTAGATGAGATTGCAACATATTTATTCACTCAGCAACTATTTATTGAGTATCTGTTTTGCTCCACGAAATGTTCTGGAATGCCCGCAGTAAACAAAAAATTATTTTCTCTCATGAATCAGATATTATATTGGTGGGTAGATAGACAACAACATCAAACAATAAACATATTTTTAAATCAATGAAGATAAATACTATGAAGAAACTAAAAAATAATAAACATAAGGGAAGGGACATGCTTGGGAAGAGGTCTATTTTATATGAAATTGTCCAGAAAGACCCCTTGGGGGCACCTGGGTGGCTCAGTCTATTAAGCATCTGAGTCTTAATTTCAGCTCAGGTCATGATCTCACAGTCATGGGATCAAGCCCCAGTAGGGCTCCATGCTGGACATGGAGTGTGCTTAGGATTCTCCCTCTTCCTTTGCCCCTCCTTGCTTGTATGTACACATACTTTCTTACCCAAACCAAACAAACCAAACAAAAACACCCCATCAGCCTCTCTCATCAGTCATTTTTAAAAGGTAAATAAAGTATGAATCAATTACATGTCTAAAGGAAAAAAATTTAATCAAAGGGGTCAGTAATGCAGAAGGTTTTAGAATAGCAGAAAGAAATCAGTGTGCCTACATCACCCTGCAAATAAGCAAAATGGAAAGAAAAAAGAGCACAAGAATAAGCAGAGAGCCAGATTATGCAGTTCATGCAGAACCTTAACGTGTATAATCATGTCGGGGACCGCCATGTTTCTGTCTGCTTTAGGCAAGGATTATCACCTCTCTGGAGAGTGAGCCAGTAAACAAGATTTGCATCTGGAAGCTGGAGATGGCGTCAGTCTTGCTGCGCCAGACGTAGAGGGTCAAGGTGCATAAAAGATCAAAACCGTATTTAGATTATTCAGTGTTAACTATTTCCCTTCCCAGCATTTGCTGAGGCAGGACTGGGCGTCTCTTATGAATATTCATTTGACTCTATTTACCTGGTATCTGACGTAAGTCAGATGCTTTGTTCTTCTCGCCCTGAAAATTATATATAAGAGACAGTTTTCTTAATAAACTCTCTCTCTCTCTTCTGCCCGATCTAAAACCGTGAGTTGTGTCTTTACTCCCTGCGTCTCCCTCTCCCGCTGCCCCCTTTCTCTCTCCCTCCCTCAGGAGAAGAACCCGCGCTGATTCTCCGCCCTGCTGGTTGGGGCAGACGAGTTAGGTGCAGCCTAACGCCGGGGACCAGCGAGCCCCGGAACCGGGCTTGCGGGTTTAGACATAATCAGAACTTTTAATTTTATCCAGAGATGGGCACAGGTAAACAGAAATAATAAAACAACACTGTCAATAGGATAATAGAAGTATGTTGTATATACAGTATTATAGAACAGTAAAGGGGATAATTACATCTAACACGAGGCTTCTTAATAAGACTTCTCAGTGGAGGTGATCTCGCATTAATCGTAAAGGATGAGATGTAACATCTTAGGTAATAAAATAATAGGGAAAACTAATAGAAATAGATCTTTCCTGTTGGAAGAAACTCTCTTAAAAATGTTAGAAGTCTCATTTGTCTTGCCTTTGTGTTCTGTCCCTACCATGCTCTGAGTAGGTTCAGCATTTTTCGAAGGTTGCAAAGCAAGGAGTTCAAAGTAAGAAGCTGGTAGGTACAGCCGCCCCAATCTCATTCCAAATGACAAAGACATGTTGAAGAATAAGTTTCTGCTTACTCTCAGTCCTTAGACGTTCTGAGTTTTCCCTCAGACAGCAGTATTGATGAAAGGATCAGGTAGTTCAATATAAATATATAACTCCATGATCTATTCCCAACATTGACTTAACTATTTTCAACAGGAAAAGCAACTAGGTCTTGAGTGCCTAGAAATATTGTGATATGGACAATTGAAATCAACCTTTTCATACAAAACTGATTTTTTTTTTGGTCATCACTTATTTGAGGCATAGACCTCTTCTGAAGTCCTGCGCAGATCTTACTCTAAGTACTGTTAGATGTATCTTATTTGGCTTTGATTCCTATTATGATTTTTCATCCTCACCCTAAGGAGGGGATCCTGAAAGGGAGGAGAGCTGTAGCCAACACGACTGGAAGAAGAGTATGGGCTGGGTGGTCTTTATTGATTACCTTTATCCTTTTAGTTATAATTTTCTGTATTTAGTGATATTCACATTTATGGTGACAAGAATGAAAGTGTTTTAGTGTTTGTGCTATTTTCTCTTTTATAATCCTATTTATTTTTCCATAAATTCCACGTAACTATTTCTCCTGGCTTTCTAACTGGAATTATTGAAGTGACTACTAGTTGACTCAACGTCTTTCTACAGAGGTAGAGTCTATAGAGACTCTGCAAAGATTGATTCTCCTTGTAAATCTCCCTTTGATCAATTCTGTCTTTTCAATAGTGTGTTTAATACACTAGGCAAATTTTATCCATCAAATCTGAATTTATGCACCAGGATGTAAGAAACTGATTTAAATTTGGAAGTAGGAAAATGACTCAAATTAGATAAATATTTGTATGTAATCCCTTTGGCAACAATGTGGAGTACACATTGAATTTAATCTCGTCATGAGATGATAAGCACAATTAAGTATCAAAGGTAAAGAAGCAAAGAAAATAAAGATACAGGGAATATGAGACTTGAGTATTTTTCCATAAGGAGAAAAGAAAACCAAACTTCTATAACTTAAAAAAGATATAAGTAGATTAAAAGTGGACCCTGGTTGTTAAACAAAAGAGATAGACACAATATGAATGTCTACAGTTTTCTGATACCCCATTTACCTAAATCATTTGCAGAATCCCAAGACCACAGGATTTTAGTGGACCCACAATGCATATACAGGAGGTTTCAGTGAGAATTAAAGTGAGTATAGGGTCTACATGTTTTGTCTATAACTGAATACGTGAGGGCACTAAATACCTACAGAGGCCACTCTTTCCTTCTGCTTCAAATGTTGAAAGCAGAGAATAATGTGTTGTAAACATAAACAACGAAGGTAACTTATCATATCCTTTTTATTAGTATTACTTCCCAGTATCATATAATCACTTATGCGAAAATAATGACCTGAGGGCAACCCTTAGTTTTTATTTCATTTTTAGTCTTCGTGCACTCATTCTTAGTAAGCAAAATGTGGAGTATATTTAGCAAGTAAAATGAAAACAACTGAGTTTGTTTTGGGTAGCATTACCACTGTTCTATTAAGAATGATGCAAATGCATGTCTGAACTATGAAATACTAATTGTGTAATATTGATGGTATTTGGTAATATTGGCCATATTTGAGTTAGTTTCCACAAAGAAGTGAAGTGCATTCATATCTGCACTTAAAACTGGCATTGTGAAATATAAATATAAATGAAGAAATTCATGCTAATAACTTAAATTTTAATTTTTTAAATTTTAAATGATATTAATAAGCAAATTTGAAAACATTAAAAATTGAATCCATAAATATATTATATACCTGAAACTAATATAACACTGTATGTTAACTATACTGGAATTAAAATAAAAATTTTTTAAAATATAAAATAAATAAAAAGCATGAAAAGTTGAAAGACCACAGAAGAAAAGAAGGAGCTTTCTAATTTACTATCTCTATCAGCACATTCTCCCTGCTTTTTAAAAATTTATTTTTACTGAGATAAAATATACGTAACACAAAATTTGCCATTTGAACCATTTTAAAGTGTAGAATTTGGTGATTTATTAAGTGTGTTGACCATGTTGAGCCACTGTCATCACTATATAGTTCCAGAACTTGTTCATCACACCAAATGGGAGCCCCATATCCATAAAGAAGTTACCCCATTACCTCCTCCCCCTTGCCTCTGGCAACCACTAATCTGCTTTCTGTCTCTGTGGTTCTGGCTATTCTGGTTATTTCAGATAAATGAAATCATACAGTAAGTGGCCAATTGTGTCTGGCTTATCCCTTGCTTTTTGAAAGAGGGATCTCATATTTCCATTTTGTGCTCCCTCAAATTATGTAACCAGCTCTGGTTGAGGAAAATATATATAAATCAAAACTGGCTCTAAATTTATCAACCTTTTGAAAGGGATATCATTATTTATGTGAGGGAGAAATTAAATCTCTGGACTCTACCCCCTTTAATTTATGGAAGAAAGGGGGAAAGTTCTCTGAAATTACTAAGGTTAGGCAATCGTATGGTCACTAAAGAGTAATTCTCAGACGATGTCCTTTTAGGCCAAAGTAAATCTTAAGTTGGGTAGAGTTAAGTAAATAAATTTCCATGAATAATGATGGAGAAAGAATATAAACTGGTAAGCTGAGTTTTGATGGACTTAGTGTCACTATCCAACAAGCAGTTGAGAAACTAAAGCTCTTAGAAAGTCTACTTGTTGATTTGACTAGAAACTTTCAAAGACAAAAGTTTCTAATACTCAATTTTATTTTAATTTGCCATAATGCATCATTTAAAATCTTGATTTACCTTGCTATTGTTTTGTGTCTGGAGTTTTGGGAAAATCAAAGAAAACATATGCTTGTCATATAGAACCTTAGAATAGAACCAAGATTTCAGAGAAGGGATAAAGAAAGAAACAGATATCCCTCCCAGAAATTTAAGTAAATTTTGAGAAAATACTTTTGGACCATTTTTGGTCCAATCAGATATAACACTAGAAGTAGGTTAACATAAAAAAACAAAACAAGGGTTGCCTGGGTGGCTCAGTCAGTTAACTGTCTGACTCTTGGTTTTGGCTCAGATCATGATCTCAAGGTTTTTTGTGACTTTCAAGTCCCTCATCGGGCTCTGCTCAGGTAGGATGGAGACTGCTTGGGATGTTCTTTCTCTCCCTCTCTCTCTGCCCCTTCCCCACCTGAGCAGTCTCTGTCTCTCTCAAAATAAATAAATAAACTTTTAAAAAGAGAGAAAAAAAAAACTAGAAAACAACAACAACAAAACATGGCTTTACAGCCCTTTTCCTGAATGGGAAGTAATTCCCAGAGAAGTCCTTGACGTGAGTAAACCCTCCCACTTCTAACATAAGGTTAATTATTGGAAGCTCTGAAAAGGAGCATCAGGAAAAAAAAAAAAAAAAGAAACCTGAATTTTGGATTTCTTAAGGGACAAGTGAATTACATTGTCTTATTAATGTCTCAAAATTGGAAGTTAAGGTAGGATATTCATGAGATGTCAAGAACTGGGTTGGGTAGTTTTAAGGTGGTTTTGCACAGCAAAAAACTGTCTATGTTTCAACAGGATTTATGACATTATAACTTCCGTTTGGCAAAAGGCAGTGAGAATTCTAAAGTGACTCTTGATGAGGAAGCTGTTGAGTTATAAATAAGCTATTCTTTGACAAATAGTCTTGTCTTCTGGGATCAAGAACTTCCTAGAGCAAGTAGCTAAGATAGTTTGGCTTGTTTCTCTATTTAATGCAGGGACAAAAATATCTGTCTGGATCCTGCATTGTTTAATATAGCGTCAGGAAACTTCATATGGTCCCATGTTATACAATACAGGAACACAGAATTATAATTGCTGAGGCAAGGCACTGACGGTGAGGAATTTACTTTGATTTAATTGCTCATAGAATTCCTTTGTCATCTTTCAAATCAAGCCTTTGGAGAAATACTATCCTGCCTATTCTAGGGCTGACTTTATAAGCAACGTTTATGTTGAAAAGAGACCAGCAAACGGTGCGTTTACTTTGTGATTACTGGTAGGATTTGTTGCATACTTCTCTGTTTGAAAGTCCCTAAGTGAAACTAATAAAGTACATGGTGCTTAAATCGTTGTTTTTTAATAAGTGACTCCCTGAATTTTGTAGCAGATTTAGAAAAATAACCCAGCAACATGTGGTATCACTTTGTATAAGTACCCTGACTTAAAATGAAGAGTTAAAATCTAGATCATAAAATACCTCTTTTGTGTAAAAATACAGAAAGCACAGTAAAGGAGAGGGGTACTACTAATTCTACTAATTCCTTTTTCTCCCGAAAGAATCTGTGTACCCAAAGTAGGACAATGTACCTGCTATACACAGAATTATCTACCTCAGTCTACATCCTGCTGCAAAACTTCTGCCCTTCTGTCTTGGAAATTTGTCTGCATATATAAAATTTTTTTAACCCATAGTTCCTCATTTCCTTATTTTAGGGAAAATAGTATGAGAGTAAATTAGACTCTGCTAGGTTATGATCGTCTTGGCCCCAAAATCTAGAATAAGATCTAAAATGAAATCACCAATAGCGATTTCCTTGATAAGAATCAGAAAGCACATATACATACATATATATGTATGCATATATACATGTATATATATATGTATTTATATATACTTAATACAACATTCACACACATATATCCATATTTATCTTCACGTAAATATTTGTATCTGTATCTCCAATAATCTCCCACCTCTGTATTTTAATTTTCTAAAAGGGACAATATATACCATCCTTCTTTCCAATTGGTCGTGATCAGTTATGTACAAATGAAATGACATCGGCTAGAATTTAGAGATATTCAAAAAAATCAAAAGTTTATTGATTTCTCTTTCTAGAGGAATATTTTCCTCATTTAGCTGTTCTTTCAAAGTCCATGAGGGCAGTTGCCTGGCACCTATCGGTAACAGTGAAGTTTTCGACTATAGTAGTTTTTATTCCATCCGTTTTTAACCTCACTCTGATAGTTCTTCTCCGTGATACCCAGAAGGTAGCAAAACCACATGTAGAATTTATAAAAGCTTCCATCTTCTTGGCAGCAGGATGTTTTTATTGTTGAACACAGCACCATATCCAAATATCCCCAAACTATTTATGACCTTCCAATCCTACAGAATTTGATACAGTGATTTAGAGTAAGTGGAGTGTACTAATCAAAGTAACTAGTAATCTCTGATGATTGCATAGCTAATGTAATACCTAAATCACTTAATCCCATGGAATAGACTTCATGGAATAGTTTTTTTTATTTCCTGTTCATATACAGCTGAAGACTAGTGATGCTTACCTGGAAGTGTCCTTCCAAGGGACATTCAGACACTCAGACTTTTTCCATTATAAGGGAATGTCTGCTTCTAAGGCATTAGATTTCTCTCCATGCATCAGATACATGGGAAATGGGAAACCATGATGAATGTATATCTGCTTCTCACTCACTTTGGTCTGGAACTGATGCATATTCTCACTGTTAAAAATGCATTAGTAAGAATTATTTATGTGATGTTACCTATATGCAAAAGAAGGTATAATTGGGACAAGAATGTCAACGCTAAGCATATCTCCCCTCTGTGGGAGGGAGCCACAGAATCCTGACGGACACATCTGATCATCTTTCTCACACAAATAGTGGGCAAATACAGTCAGTAATGTCAACAACTCAACACACACTTAAACACACTTGTACTAAGCAATTATGCTTTAGCCCTTCGTTGCCAGTTTAAGAAAACAAAAACATTCAAAGACTATGTCCAATTCTCTTATACTCCAACTGTGTTCATTTATTTCATCTAATGAAGAATATGCACACAGATGGAGAATTTCTGGGACTCTGAAAAGACACATGCCTAAAGCACCTTTAAAAAATACATTTTACCAGCATGGTTTCTTTAG
Source organism: Helogale parvula (assembly GCA_004023845.1). Classification (NCBI taxonomy): domain Eukaryota; kingdom Metazoa; phylum Chordata; class Mammalia; order Carnivora; family Herpestidae; genus Helogale; species Helogale parvula. Next base: position 69,315 of record PJEM01009366.1, read on the forward strand.
ATTATATACCAAAAGCAATGATTCTTGGAGAAATGATACTGTATTTAAAATTATTTTTCCAGAAATAAAGACCTTATTGCAATCAATAGGGCTTCAGCAAAGTGACTGAGCCACATATTCTTCATTTTTAAACTGTGAGAAAAAACATGTACTTTGCAGAGTTATTGTGAGGAACCGTACACACCCAGAAATAGCATGCCTCATATGTCTTTGCTTGTGTGCTTCCTACACCACCAAGTGCCCCATCTCCCTAACCCAAGCACAGCTCAACATTTCCAAAAAATTGTCTCTACTTATTCATCTGATATCCTTACTTTATTTGTCTCCATTTGTGCTTTCAATCTCACCACTACATGGTACAGCTCTATGATCCACACCTTGGCAAACACAAGAGTTATTTCTCCATCTTCAACCCACGTGACATCTGACATGATACCCAGCTCCCTTTGTTAAAACTGTCATGGGCTTCTGAAGGTTCTCTGAAGGAGTTTTCTACCTTCTTATTGAGAATCCTTTTCTAATTTCCTTTTCTGGTTTCTTTTTTGTTACAGACCTCTAGATATAAGCATACCTTAGGCAGTAGTCCCTGATGATTTTGCCTATTCTCCTTTTCCCCTAAGTGATCAAATTTAATTGCAAGATTTAAGGAAACCCACTTAGAACATCCAAATTTATATCTCCTCTCAATTCCCACTCCTGAGCTCCAAGAATTGTGTTCGTATAAAGCTAAAGATTAGTGATACGTATCCATAAGTGTCCTTCCAAGGGATATTCAGACACCCAGACTTTTTCCATTATAAGGGAATTCTACTTCTAAGCCATTAGATTTCTCTACATGCATCAGGTACATGAGAAATGGGAAACCACGATGAATGTATATCTACTTCTTACTCACTTTGGTCTGGAATTGATGCGTATATCCTCAGATTTCCAGCTGGGTATTTCATACATCTGCTGAAATGTATAATTGATAGCTCCAATTTCACATGGTCAAAACATAACAATTGATTTTATTTTATAAATCTGTAACTGTCAACAACATCTACCTACATAGATTTCTAGTCAACAAATCAAGGAGTCATCATTTATTCATCCCTTAAGATCTGCAAGCAGTCTTGCAATAGGCCTCTCACACTATCTCCAAAAAATACCTTGAATTCAACCATTTTACCCCCATCCATCTCCACTGTTACAATCCTGTTCAAAGGTGCAATCATTTCTCTCTTCATCCTCCAAAGAACAGACATCTATAGATGAATCTTTTTAAATCTTAATTGGAGATAAAATATCCTTGCTTAAAATTCCCCATGTCTTTTCATTGCAGTTAAAATAAAAGTAAACTAAACTCCTCACCGTGGCCTCCAGGCCTTGCACAGTCTATCTAGCTGCCTAATCTCATTTCTCCGGTTTTCCCCACTTCACCATGCTTTAGGCACAATGACCTTCAATCTGAGATATCTAAAGGTCATTCTGTCAATGGTTACTTACTCTTTCTTCATCTTGGGTCTTTCTCCCAAATATTTTCACAGCTATTTCTCTCCTGTTATTCAGAACCAAATTCAAATATTGCCACTTCAGTAATGCCTTTTTTGATGACCCTAGGTAAAACTGCACACAAAAAACACTTAAAGTATTTTACATTAAAGTGATATTTAACCTAAGAGAAATGAAGGATTTCAGTGAACAGTAGTAAAATAACGGGAGGAATACAAGGGAAAAAACAACAACAAACACTGAATTTGATACTTGGTACTCTGTGACCCAGCTCTGCTACTAATTGGCTGTGATATTATATGAAATACATTTAAAGTCTCTTCAGTTTGTTTTTTAAAATAATTAGTAAGGGAGGAGGCACTTTGGTGGCTCAATGAGTTGAGCTTCAGATTCTTGATTTTGGCTCAGATCATAATCCCAGGTTCATGGGATCAAGCCCCACATGGGGCTCTGTGTTGAGTGTGGAGTCTGATTATGATTCTGTCTCTCTCCCTCTACCTCCCTCCTCCCTCTCTTTCACTCTCTAAAAACAAAAGAAATCAAAATGAGTAATAAGGTTCACAAATCACTAAGGATACTTCTAGTTCAAGTATTCTTTAACATATTCTATTTTATTTATAGTATGAAGCTTGGAGGATAACATATAAAATTTTAAACACCCTAAATCTCATGTTTAAGATAAAAACAAATTATTTATCCTAAAGGGAGGGAGAGGAAAGGACACAGTTTGTTGTGACGTCACACAAGCTGGGAGGCATCACACTGAGGGGCCTGTACTTAAAGATACTGTGAATCAATGACATTTTTGTTGTAGTTATTTCAGAATCTTTCCCAAGAGTCTCAACTACAGATATAAATAACATTTTATTACTAAACTGAGATGAAAGGACCATTGGTCTTAACTAAATAATTCTTCTTTATTTCATTAATCACAGGTTTTTATTTTATTTACTACTTTTTTTTTCTTTTTGTACAAGTGTTTTTGGAAAAACGATTTAAATAAGGCATCTCTCTCTCTCCCTCCCTTTCTCTTGAAGTGCCATGTGGCTACTATGCAACATCATTTTGAAAAATTCTGAGTTACTATTCAAATTTGTTCCATATATTTATTTTCTCAAATAGTTCTTGAGATAGATCACAGGTTGACATTTAGAACTCATTTATTTTACCTTTAGATAGAGATCACCTTATAGCTTATCAGAGTTAATGGCAGAAATTAAATAGAGTAGACTTTCTTAGGTAGTAAATTTTTAGATAGAAGTGAGAAAAATAGGTTACCATTTTACATTTTTAACATTATTTTAGTTGTGGTAAAATATACAGCACATAAAATTTATCCATTAACCATTTTATTTTATTTTTTAAAATTTTTTAATAGTTTATTGTCAAATTAGTTTCCATATAACACCCAGTGCTTCTCCCCTCAAGTGCCCCCCACCATGACCATTACCCCCTTCCCCCCC
>PJEM01009367.1:0-72251 GCA_004023845.1 Helogale parvula
TGGCAAGGTCCTGGTGTGTCCAGGATGCCCAAGCAACTTGGCATTTTCTTATTTGATTCACAAAGTCCCCTCCCCCAGTGGCAGGTTAGGGAAGGGGAGGGAGACGGAGGTTTGCAGGTGGGAAGTGACTGGCAAGGCTCAGGACCTATTGTACCCAGCTGATCTGATGATCTGACACTTTAGAGACTGTGACCCGTGCTTGGAGCTGCTGAGGAAGTGAGCGCTGTCTTGGCAGATAGATGGCGTAAGGCTGACCCAGATTCCTGGATCTGCCCCACCTGGCTCCCCACCCCAGACCCTCTGCTGCCGACAGGGCTGTGGCTGAGCCCCCTCAGGAAAGATGCTGCGGTGGGAGTGGGTGGGACACCTTCTCTGTTCTGGGCCCAGTTAGTGTCAGAGCTGTCTGAGCTGAGTCCTCGGAAACATTCACAGAATGAATGCCAGACACAGGCCTCCAGCATGGGGACACCGTGGCTTTCCCTGCAAACCTCTGGAATTTATAGCTTCTCTCCAAGGTGGGGCTTTTTTAGTGGAGGGCTGGGAAAATGTTAACAGCTAGCTTTTCAGGAAAAAAAAAAGACAAACTGATTTGTAGCATTTGTCAGTTTCCATGTGTAAATATCCACCAAGAATGCTCCTGAGCTACTATGGGACTGGGGTAGGTGGACACCATCAGCTCTTGGGAGCAGCTGCTGGCTGCAGCTGGGGAGGTGGATTGTTCCAGAGACGATACATTTTTTTTTTTTTAAGGTTACAGACCTGCTTTGAGAATTTAAAAATGATCAACCATTTAGCCAGAGACGTGTACCAGTGCACACGTGCATAAGAGGATGCTCCGACTCCAAAAGCCACCAAAGGGCACTCTCAAGGGTCTTGGGGCCTGAGTGGGGAGGGGGTTGGGTGATGAATCTCACACGAGGTCAGGGTAGGGCTCATTAGGGTCTCTGGACAGCATTTTCATTTTCATTAAAAAAATTTTTTTTAAATGTTTATTCTTGAGAGAGACAGAGCATGAGCGGGGGTGGGTCAGAGAGAGAGGGAGACACGGAATCTGAAGCAGGCTCCAGGCCCCGAGCTGTCAGCACAGAACCTGATGCGGGGCTCGAACCCACGAACAGTGAGATCATGACCTGAGCCAAAGTCGGACTCCGCCTACCCGACAGAATCACCCAGATGCCCCCATAGCATTTTCATTTTCAAAGCTCTTTCCCCTCCCTCACTGGGTGTTCACTGCCTGGCCGGTCCCGGGAATGACGCTAACCCAACTGTCATCATTCTTAGGTTAGGAATCGGAGAGGAGAGCTGCCACCCACGAGCCCTGTGTTAATGGTACCGCCACTGCTCTCTTTAAAACACCTCCCCTGTGCTCAGTGCTTTTGTTGTTCGTCTTTGATTAGCATTATTCTTATTCCGCAAATGTTTATTGAGCACTTACTATGTGCCAGGTGCTGCTCTCGGCATCTGAGATGCATCGTGAACTGAACAAAGAAACCAGCCCCCATGGGACTGACATCCAAAGGAAAAGGACATGCGTAATTTGATCAATTAATCTGTTGGAGAAATTTGGATGCTTTACATAAACAGGGGAGACCTTCCTTCCCTTCAAGCGGGGCTCGGGGCTCCAACGTGGCAACTGCTGGGTGTTTGAGGTCTGTGACATCTGAACTCTGAAGTCCGATATGCACTGGTGTTTAATAAATATTTCTCACCTTTCCAACTCTGCAAAGCCGATGCCTCGGTTTCCCCTGGCTGAATCACCACAACTTGGTGGCATCAACAGTAGCAATGAACCTCTCACGGGTTTGGAGGCTGAGGTGTGAAATCAGTGTCACTGGGCCAAAGTCGGGGTGTCGGCCAGGGCTGTGCTGCCTTCCAAGGTCCCAGGGGGAAACAGCCCACCCGCCCTCGTTGGCCTCTGACCGCATGACTCCAGGCCCAAGGCCGGGGCCTCCAATTCTCTGCTCCAGCCTCACTTTCCCTCTGTGCATCAGACCTCCCTCCGCCTGGCTCTTTGGAGGACATGTGTGGTGGCATTTAGGCCCTGCCCCCCAGGGAATCCAGGACAATCTGCGGGCCTCAAAGCCCTTGGCTTACCCACGTCTGCAAAGATCCTTTTCTGTTTTGCCACACACGGCATCATTCCCAGGTTCAGGGGGCTGGGATGTGCCGATGTGTAGGGGTGCCTATCTCAGCCTACCGCAGCCGGGGACCAGAATCCTTTTCTGGATAAAGGTAACTCACCTGTTCAGTGTCCCACAGCGAGGAGGTGGCGGGCCTGGAGTTCAAACCCCGGTCTTCGTGTTCTCTCTTCGCGCCACGCAGTCCGCGGAGAGGCGAACCTGCGCTCGGTGCGCGGGCGGGGTTGGTCCAAGGTCACGGGCTACAGTGGGCTCTCCGTGCCCCGAGCCCTTTCCCCAGGGGCCAAATTACCATCTGCCTGATCCAATCTCAGCTAAGCGTGTGTACCCCGAGCTGTCACCGGGCCTCCGCTTGCCCACGTGGACAGAAATGGTGGCCGGGAACCGCCTTCTGTTTCTGTATTTACCAGATTTTAGCTTTCAAAGCGAGTCAGCCCGGAGGCTAAGTTTCTGCAGCTCCGCATTCTCCGCTCCATTTATTGCGCCTGACACCGTGAGAGCTTTCGCTATTGATTCCGGGCTGGATTAACTTTGTCCCCCCAGCCCCCAGCCCCGGCTCCCCGGCAGTTTTTGGTCCAGCAATTAGGTATCGGCAGGGACAATGTGACAATGTGGGGTGGCTGGTGCCGCCTTTCAATTACCGTCGTAGTAAATATAACTGACTCCCAGCTTCCAGAGTGCCCGCCGCACTCGGAGAAAGGAGAGCACCACTTAAATAACTCCTCTCTCCTGCTTGACACTCCGCCGCTTGAGCCGATCAATAAAGTCTATCACCTCGTGGGGCTCCCCCGGGCCCGGTCTCGCTAATTGGCTCTGGCAGAGGGCGGGCTGGCGGGGGAGTGCGCATGCGCGCGCAAGTGGGCGTCCCAACGCGGGAGTGTGCCTTGTGCGTGCGTGTGTGTCACTCCCTGTGTGTGTGTTTATCTGTGTGGGTGGGCACATGTGTGTGCGTGTCTGTGTCTCCGTGAATGTGAGTTTGCGTGTGTGTCGCTGTGTGTGAGTGTGCAGAGGGTGTGAAGGGTCCCTGGCTTCTCCACTCCACGCCCACCCCCAGGTTCCTAGGGATGGAGAGGGAACCCCTCCCCTTCCCCCCAGCATGGCCTGGATCCGGAGTGTCTCCGGCTCTGGAAAAAGCGTGCAGGTGCAGGGATGGTGATTTGTGACTATTGTCATGAAGTGAAGGGGACAAGTAGAGGCATTTTAAGGTAGTGGTTAAACATGCGGAGGTGAAGTCAGACTGATTTTTTTAAATGTTTATTTACTTTTGAGAGAGAGCGAGCAGGAGAGGGGCAGAGAGAGAGGGGGATAGAGGACCCGAAGCAGGCTCTGCGCGGTCAGCACGGAGCCCGATGTGGGGCTCGAACCCACAAACCACAAGACCGTGATCTGAGCCAAAGTCAGATGCTTAGCCGACTGGACCACCCAGGCGCCCCAGACTGACTTTCTGATCCCGGCTCTTTCGCTGACATGCTGTGTGGTTTTGGGCAACTCACTTAGCCTCTCTAGGCCTTGACACCCTCATCTGTAAAATGAGTACAATGCCCCCAGCTCTAGAAGGCCGATGTGAGGGCTAAATGAAATGACAGGTATAATTGGGACCTCTGTAAGTGACAGGAGTGTTCATAGTCCTCAGGGTGGCAGTGGGGGAGGGGAGGGTCTTGACATCACGTAGGGAGGAAGGGAGGAAGGTCTTGACATCAGGCAGTTTTGAGCTTAGAAACTGGACCTGTCACTTGTGCAACTGTATGACCTTCAGCAAGTCACTCTCCGTGCCCCAGTTTCCTCTTCTATGAAATGGGGGTGTAAGATCTTCTGTATTCAGTTGAGTGGTGTCTCCCCAAAATTCATGTCCATCCAGAACCTCAGAATGTGAGTTTATTTGGAAATAATGTGTTTGCAGCCGAGTGAGGATGAAGTGGCACCAGATTAGGGTGGCCCTACACCCAGTGGCTGGTGAGTTTGTTTTTGGTTTTTTTTTTATGTTTTAATCTTATATTTGAGAGAGAGAGAGAGAGAGAGAGGAAGGACAGAGAGAGAAGGAGACACAGAATCTGAAGCAGGTTCCAGGCTCTGAGCTGTCAGCACAGAACCCAACGCGGGGCTCAAACTCAGGAACTGTTGAGATCATGACCTGAGCCGAAGTCAGCCACTTAACCAACTGAGCCCCCCAGGTACCCCCCATAGCTGGGTCTTGCTGAGGGCACCAGGTGGAGACACACAGGGAAGAAGGGATGTGAGACAGGGAACGGGTGTGGGTGATGAGGGTACAAGTCAAGGGGTGCCAGGGACGGCTGACCACCTCCAGAAGCAAAGGAGGAGCCCCATCCTGAACCCACGGCCCGGGTCTCCCCCAGCTAGCTGCTCCTCGCCCTGGAGACAGTGGTGGGGCCTCTTTTTTCTAGAGGCCCAGGCAGGGGGTAGGCCTTGCTGTGGCAGGAGCGGAGAAGCAGCCGGAGGCGGCAGGGAAAGCTCTGTCAGCCCCGAGCGTCTGGAACGCAGGCTGAACACGGGGCCTCTCCGGGGAGATCTTGCCTCAGCAGTGACACGATCCTGAGACAGTCGGTGGCCTGGGGCGGATCCAACCTGGGGTCCGTGTTGCAGGTGGATTCGAGGGTGTGTTTTGGTGCCCAGGCAGCCACGACAGGCAGAAATGTCATTGCTCACAGTCTGGAGGGGGGAAGTCCAAGAGGGCAGCAGACCGGTTTCTTTCTCCCTGGCGTGTGGACGGCCACCTTCCTCCCGTGTCCTCACCTGGTCTTCCTTCTGGTCCTGGGTGTGTCCTAATCTCGTCTTAGAAAGACGAGGCTTGTGTTAGATTGGTGCCCACCCTAATGGCCTCGTTCGAACCTAATCACCTCTCCTAAGACCCCCGTCTCCAAATACAGCCCCGTTCCGAGGTGCAGGCGGTGAGGGCTACGACACGTGAACCTGGGGGGACACGACCCGGCCCGTAACAGAGGGGATGAGGCCGGAGGCCAGGAGGCTCTTAGGAGGCTGAGATAAAATTCCATGCGGGAGATGACGATGCCTGGGTTAGGGCCCCAGTAGGGAGGAGGGACAAGGGGAGAAGGCAAGTCCATGCAGTTCCTTTCGCACGTTCTGAGTTGTGCCCAAACCCTGTTTTGTGGGACTCAGACAAAAGCCATCCCAGTGGCATGGCCGCCACGCACTGAGCACGCGCAGTGAACCGGATGCTGCGCTAGGAGCCTGACCCGCACTGGCCCATCTCTTCCCCGCCAGGCCTGACCGTGGAGGACGACTGTCATCCCCATCTCATAATGAGGACTCGGAGGCACAGAAACGGTAAGCACCTGCCCAAGCTCTCACGGAGAAGCAGCAGCAGGGGCACCAGCCCCGGGCCTGGGTCTTACCCTCTGACGCACACTTCCGTCGGGAGGCAGCTGTGTCCTGGCACAGAGTGGGCTGCCTATTATGGTTGTCACCGTCGTCTCTTTGTGCCCACAACAGCCGAAGATGCAGCACAGAGCCCGGCACTTGGTAAGTGCCAGACGAGTGTGTGTGTAGTCGATAAAGAAAGATAAGGAATTGTACCCTGGCTTTATTTAAAATATTTTTAATGTTTATTTTTGAGAGAGAGAGACAGAGCATGAGTGGGGAAGGGACAGAGAGAGGGAGACACAGAATCCGAAGCAGGCTCCAGGCTCTGAGCTGTCAGCACAAAGCCCGACCTGGGGCTTGAACCCACAAACTGCAAGATCATGACCTGAGACGAGGTAGGATGCTTAACCAACTGAGCCACCCAGGCACCCCTGTACCCTTGCTTTAAAGAGGAGCAGAACAGGGCACCTAGGTGGCTCATTTGTTAAGTGTTTGACTTCAGCTCAGGTCACAATCTCATGGATCATTAGTTTGAGCCCCGAGTTGGGCTCTGTGTTGACAGCTCAGAGCCTAGAGCCTGCTTCAGATTCTGTGTCTCCCTCTCTCTGCCCCTACCCAGCTCATGCGCTCCCTCTCTCTCTCTCTCAAAAATAACTAAACATGAAACAACATTAAAAAAAAAAAAGGAACAGAGTCTGGGTGTCTCGGTTGGTTGAGCGTCTGACTCCTGATATCTGCTCAGGTCATGATTCCAGGGTCGTGGGATCAAGCCCCACATCTGAGCGGAGCATGGAGCCTGCTTAAGATTCTCTCTCTCTCTCTCTCTCTCTCTCTGCCTGCTCCCCCACGCTCTTTCTCTCTTTCTCTCAATAAACAAACAAACAAACAAACAAACCAAGCGGAACAGGTCAGAAAAGGCTGGGGCCTGCGCCTGACTGCACCGGTGGATGGCGGGGACGGGTGAGGACCTCATCCCTGGCTTGAGTCCAGCGCTCTGCTCTCTGTGGCAGGGAATGGAGAGGAGTGAGGTGACTTAGCGCACAGTGTGGGGGTCACAGTGTGAGGTGCGACTCTCCAGGGTCACCCGGTTAGGGGAGGTGGCGGGTGAGGCTCAAGCCAGCCATGTGGGCCCCCACAGGAGGCCATTGGAACCTGGACCGATCATCACACTTTCTTCTTCTTCTTTGTTTTTAATGTTTATTTATTTATTTATTTTTTTTAGAGAGAGCAGAGAGACAGACGGCAAACAGGGAAGGGGCAGAGAGAGAGGGAGACACAGAATCCGAAGCAGGCTCCAGGCTCTGAGCTGTCAGCACACGAGCCCGACGAGGGGCTCGAACTCACAAATACTTCACTGACTGAGCCACCCAGGCGCCCCCATCACACTTTCTTCTGGAGGAGGCCTCGCTGCTGGCTTGGGGGTCTTGCCAGGTGTCCAGGGCCGAGGCCCCTTTCACGGGCACATCCCACAGTGTGACTGTTCTCTGCACACCCCCCGGCAGCCCAGGGCCAGGACTGGCAGGTGCCCTGGGAGGCCGCTGAGGGGTTGAAGGTCCACAGGTTCTTGTATGCTCTTTCCCAGGAAGGGTCCCGGTGCAGAGCCCCAGTTCACCATCTCGGAGTCCTCACCTGGGCCCCTCTGGCCTGCCGGTGTTGATGATGAAGGGATGGAGGAGGAGAGCGGATGGATGTTTTGTGCGGAGTTTGCACACGCGGTTACTATTATGGGGGCTGTGATCCTCCTACACAGCCGAAAGGCGTGGGAGCCTGGCATGGTGCCCAGTGCGTAGTAGGCACTGCTCATGAACTATTGAGCACCTAAGATGCGAGAAGGCAGAAGATTGCACCTTTGTGTTTTTAAATATTTATTTTTGAGAGGGGGAGGGGCAGAGAGAGAGGAAGACGGGGGATCTGAAGTGGGCTCTGAGCTGTCAGCACAGAGCCCGAGCTAGGGGCTCCACCTCACGAACCATGAGATCCTGTGACCTGAGCCACAGTCGGACGCTTAACCCATTAAGCCACCCAGGTACCTCCGGAACCTTCGTTTTAAGAAGGAGGAAAACGAGATGCTGAAAACTCGGAGCCTTGACTAGGGCTGTGTGACACCACAGCGGGGACTGGGGTGGGGGTGGGGGTCGTAAGATGGAAGAGGACACTAATGACCCTGCAAACAGGAGGAGAGAAGTCTAGAGGACGGTAGGCAGCTCTCCTCCGCAGGCCCCTCCTTCGACTGACCCCTCCCCTCGGCTCCGGCTGGCCCCAACCCTCGCCTGGCCCCTCCCTCGGCTGGCCCCTCCCCTTGGCTGGCCCCTCCCCCGGAGGGCCCCTCCCCTCGCCTGGCCCCTCCCTCAGCGGGCCCCTCCCCTTGGCTGGCCCCTCCCTCGGCGGGCCCCCTCCCCTGGGCTACCCATCCCCCTTGCCTGGCCACCCTGGAAACAGGACAAACAGGACAGACATCAAGCGCTGATGTGCCCTAGGCCCAGGACAGCGGAAGCTTCCAAGACCCCAGCCTAGCACTTTCTCAGCTGCGGGACACCGCGCTCTGAATCCTCCCGGGGCCCTACTCCGTGTCAGCCTGGCTCTGCTGTGCTTATTAGGGGTGACTTGATGACAGGAGCGCCCCATGCTCAGAGCAAGATAATGAGGCCTCTCAGGGGCTATTGAAGAAAACAAAACACAGAGCAAAAAATAATCCCGGGAATATTAGGCCAATATTTCAAAGTGCAGCAGGAGCCCGGCTGGCAGAGGGAGGCCGGTGTGGGGCCCTCTCCCCCAAGGGAAGAGAAGGTTCTGGGCCTGCTGAAGTGGGGGGCTACGTGCAGGAGGGGATGCCCCCACAGGAGCGGTTGTGCTCAGAGCAGCAGCAACCAAGGGTCTTCTGGGTCTGGAGACCCCCGTGACCCTGGGAACCGAGGCCAGGAAAGGCCGGGCCGGGGTGGTGAGGCCAGTGTGCGCCTCGGTCGCTGTACCCCTAGGTGATGAAGGAAGATGTTAAGAAGGGCAAAGCCACAGTCTCCAGGTTGGCTCCCAGACGCAGCCCGTGGGAGCTCACGGTCCTGCCGGGCTGGAGGGGACCCTACCCAGGAGATGGAGGGAAGACATGGCCACCCCATCTCGTCTCCACCGTCCCTGTGACCCCCTTCTCAGCTCACACCTGCCTCGTCCTCTCCCCCATTACAAGCTTTAAGGTATAGACGCCCCTTCCAGTGATGGCCATCCTGGTCTGCCCGGGCCTGGGGTGCCCAGGACAATTCCAAAGCCGGGCTAAAGGCTCTGGCTCCACAGGGATGGTCTCTCCTCATGCTGTCTCCCCAGAAGGCACCTCCAAACCCCCCTGCAGCTCTCACTGCTCCAGATTCTAATTCTTCGTTTCTGTGTTGGTTCAGTGTCACACCGTGGGCTGCTGGGGCATCTTAGTCATGTTACCATCTCCAGCCCCTCAAGCGAGGCCCAGCGCAGCCAGGGGCCCCCTGGAGGCCGGACTAGATGTCAGGCCTGCCCACCTAGCAATGAATGAATGAGTGAAGGAATGAAGGAGGGAGGAAGCCAAGACCCTTGCTGGCTGCGTGGTCTGGAAGAGCAGGAAGGTCTCATACTGTTCGTCGATGTTATCTTTCTCTCGTTGCTGATGCCTTGGAGATTGTCTGCTCACAGCCTCTTGGAGTGGAATCCGGGGGTCTGTGATGGGCACCCTCAAGGGCAGAGTGGCCCCCCGGGATCCTCGGCACTATGTGTGAGAGGCCAGGGCCTGGGCTCCGGCGGGAGCATCTGTCCAGCCCCCCAAATGCAGCCCATTCCCAGATCCCGGGGGCTGGCGGTTGTCCTGCTGCCTGTACTACATACAGATGGAGACGCTGAGGCCCGGGGTGGCCCAGTCTGCAGAGTGTGGCCAGTGCCAGATGCGACGCAAGCCCAGGCTCCAGGTCTGCACCCTGGGCCCCTTCCCTGGTCCGGGCGGCCCTGTCCCGGGGACAGTCAGACTCACTCTCTGCAGACGGGAGTCTGTCTGGCTGCTGGGCTCGTCATCTCTGGCATAGAACCGCCTCCAAATGGCTGCGCCTGGTCGCTGTGTCCCTCCCACGTCTCTCTGCCTCTGTCCTCCCATGATGTGACCCCTCTCCACACCCTGGCAGATGTCTGTAGCCTGTGGGGCCCCCAGCTTTCAGAGAGCAGCGCAGATTCACCTTCATGTCTGCCTGTCCCTTCCTCCTTCAGTGATGTTTATTGACACCTACTACGCCCAGACTCTGGAGCTACAGAGATGAGCTCCCAGCCGGGTGAGGAAGGTGCTGGCACATCTGGGGGATGACGAGGGGGCGGGGTCTGGGCAGGGATCAGGGCCACCTGAGGCCGGCAGAGGGTGCTAGATGCTGTGCAGGGCCCCGCCGCGCCCCATCCCTGCTGCCAGCCCGTTTCACCCCAGAGTCCAGGCTGGGCTCTTTCCTCTGAGTGACTGTCATGCATTTAGTCGGTGTCTTCCTCACTGCGTCCTGCAGGGAAACGACCCCCTGTGGGTAATCACAGTAAAGTGAGCATTTATTGAGCACCTACTGTGAGCGGGCAGGAATTGCCCTGTGCTCTGTTGCAGGCAATACTCCTGGTTTTGCAAGATGCTCCGGACATCGTCCTGCAAAGGAGAAAGCTGAGGCCTGTCAAGGAAATGGCGCCCCCACCCCGAGGTTATTCGCCGCCCCAGCCGCTGAGCTGGGACAAGAGGTAGGGGTGAGGAGCAGTGTCTGCAAAGCTGCTTTCGGTGAGCTCTGCCTGCCCCTCAAGTGTCCAGATGAGCTCACCTCCCCCTGCCCCGAGCCCCCCCAAACCAAAGAGAATGTTCTGAGCCTGCTCTCTGCTCAGTCCTCTGACTCCCTGTCCAGTTGTGACACACTCGTTCTACTGGTGGGCACTGGGGTCCCCTCTGTGCCAGGTGTGTCTTAGGGGAGACTCACCGGAATAGGGGTGCCACCTCTGCCCGCAGGAGGGCCCAGGGAGGACTCTTCCGAAATGAGCTTGGCTTCCCAGCTGTTCTTTACCACTTACGGACAATCCTTGATCACTGCAGGTGGTGTGATGTAAGCACTTTTAATTGACCTCATTGCCATAATTAACCTCGTCTGTGGTTGACATCCTTCCCCTGAACCAGCAGCCATTGAAGGAAAGACTTTTGAAATCAAAATGTAATTACTTATTGAATCAGGTAGGATTACATTCGGAAGCAAGAGACAGAAAACCCAACAAACAAGGGTTTGTTTTTCACAACAAATGGAGAGTCCGGAATGTAGCGGTCCAGATGCAGCTGAAGGAAATTATCAAGACTGCCGCCTTGTTCTGTCTTTCTGCTTCACCGTCCACGTGACTTGTGTCTTCTTGGTTGCAACGTGGCTGCTGCACTGCCAGACGTCGCATCCACATCCTAGGCAGGGAGAAACAGGATGGGTAGTGCCTACTTCAGGAAAGGATAAGCATTCCCATAAATCCCCGGCTGACTTCTATTTGCATCTCAAGGGCCATAATTGTGTCTCATGCCTACTCTGGGCTGCAATGGAGGCTGGAGAATGAACTGTCCTGAATAAAGTTAGCACTCTGGGCAGGGGAAGAGGGAAGAAAAAAAGGATATTAGATAGACAGCTCAAAATGTCCTCCCTCATTTAAACGATGGAATTAAAAAGTGCAACTATTAGCCTACCATCTGGCATCCGAGTTCCCTTAGGAGGAAAAACGATCTTTGCTTTTGGAAAGTACTTTGATGATCTTCCGAGGGTGAAAGATACGACTCAGAGAGCATGAAGTGTCTGGAAATGGCAGATAGCTACACTGGCAGTTGATGATTCGCCTGAAAACTTGGAGGTGCGGGGATGTGGGGAAGAGAAGAGGAAAAAAGAGAAGGGGAGCCAACTTGGTAGGAGGTTAACGCTGAGGAAGAAAGCTGTTGGTGGGGCGCCCACATATTTTTTTAAGAATAGAGAATTCTGGCATCTAAATATGAGTCCTTGGAGATCCTGTGATATTAAAACCCCCTGTACCTCCTGCAGTCTTTCAGCACAGTCTGTTACATCACACAAGCCTTGTGAGTTATCTGAGAGGGGGAGGAGATGACTTGCAGGTCTGGGAGGGGAATGGTGTGGGAGGAAAGATGGGGGCCAGAAGGAAGGAGGAGACGGAGCAAGAAGCTGCTCTCCAAAGTGAACTGGAACTCACACAAGTCCTGGCGAGGTCACAGGCCACCCGGGAACATGGAATGAGTGTGTATCAGTTACCTACTGCTGCGTAACATGCATCCCCAAATGGAGTGGCTTCGAACAACAGAAATCATTCATTTTGGAGTTTTGCGATCCACCTTGGAGGTGACATTATTTTCATCTTCGGCAGAGATAGGGTGACGGGCTGGGGCTGAGCTTGGGGTTGTCTTTCTGGGATCTCTCAAGGCATGTGTTTGTAATCTCCACCCCCTCTTCCCCTCTCTCTTGCAGGATCATGAAGCCACACTGAATGTCCAGGACATCAGACCCTCTAATACTCCAATATCCAAACATGAGAACAAAAATATATTCTGGAACCAAATATATAAATGCATTTTTAATTATCTGCTCCACCACTTTCTCTGTTAGTGTGGAAATCAAGAGCTGAGTGTACAGTATTTACAGTAATAATCCCAGGCTCAACACTCTTACTTTGAAAACAATTTTCTGTCTGTTCTTCTCTTTGATGTCTGACAGTATGCTCTGAGAGGGCTTGGGCTAGTTCGGTGGCCTCCTCATTTTCTGGATAGATAAGTGGAAATTCACGACAGGAAGCTTGGTGGAGGTGGGGTAGGGAAGAGGCGGGGCTGGCTGTGAAAGTTGGCTACCTGGTGTCTTCCCTCTTCAGGGGAGGAGCAGTTTTCTTGGGACTGGAACCGAGGGTGAGGGGGTGGGCGGGGACAGCACTAGCCTTGCACTCAGTGGTTCCTAGCTGGCTGAACTTGAGCAAAGCCCTTGCCTCTCTGAGCCTCAGTTCTTCCGACAGCAAAATGGGAACAAGCCCATGTCTCTTGCAGGGATGTTGTGGGGCCTGGCACGATGTCCACACATGACAGTGGTGTGCCTGGGGCGCACCTGGAGCTGCAGGAGGGGAAGGAAGGGACAAGAGGCAGGGGCCTGGAGCTCCCTGAACGGAGATGTTAGCAGGCTGCGTGGTTCAGGAGCACCATGGGGATGGAGCAGGGGACTTTCTGGTATCTCTTTGCTGTCCCTTGCTTAATTTCTCAAGAGGCTGTGCTAGGGAGAATCAAGCTCTGAGTAGGGTCCCCTCCTGGAGTTGGGGGGGGGGGGGATGGGCCCGGATTTGCCGTGGCCTCAGAGAAATGGGTGCAGACAGGCCAGGCTGGGATGTGTGGCTGAGAGGGGCTGTTTTCCTCTCTCCAGCTCTGGGCTCTCGTGGCTCCCAGATGTCCTCAGCTGCACTGGGCCTTGCATTCGGGGGGCAGGAGGAGGGGGCAATTTTCTCTCCCAAGGGTTGAGGGTAGGGAGGGGCAAGCTGTGTGGCCTTGGGCAAGTTACTAAGCTTCTCTGAACTTCAGTTTCATCACCTGTGAACCTCGTATTAGGTCCCTGCAGCTGCTGTCACAAACCAGCACACATTCCATGCCTTAGTCAGAGCATACCTTCATTCTCTCACAATTTTGGGGCAGAATTCCAAACTCAGTGCCCCCGGGTTGAAATCAAGGGTCAACAGGGCTGTGTTCCCTCCAGAGGCTCCACGGGAGAATCTTCCCGCTCTGGGGGCTGCCGCACGGCACCCTGTGGCTTCTGGCCACACGGCTCCAGTCCCAGGCCAGCACCTCCAAATCTTGGCCCCATCCTCACAACGCCTTCCCTCTGTGTGTCAGACCCCCTTCGCCTTGCTCTCGTACGGACAGGTGTGATGGCATTTAGGGCCCACCTGGATAATCCAGGATCATCTCCCCATATCTCAAAGCCCTAAACTTAATCATATCTCAAAGATCCTTTTCCAAATAATGTAACACTCACAGGTTCCTGGGATTAAGCTCTGATATCCTTGGGAGCTATTCAGCCACTATAAGGCTATAGACCATCGTTCCACTATATTCAGCAGTCTCAGGGGTTCAAGTGCAGACTCCAAGGCCAGCCTGCTGGGCTGCCATCCTCCCAACTGAGTACAGACCTCAATGGGGAGGGATGGGTGCTGGGAAAGCTTGGGCAAGATTTGATTAGTTTGGGGAGGTCAGGGAAGGCTTCCTGGAGGTGGTGATTGTTGGGGCAGCATGAGGATGAGTAAGAGTTGAGTGGGCAGAGTGGTGGGATGAAGGTCCTGGGCAGAGGGGACAGCCCAGCCCGGTGGAGGAACGCAGAGGTGGCCCATGAGGGTGCCGAGGAGCTGGGTTGGAGGGACTCAAAGGGCAGCTGGGTAGGTGGGAGGTAGGCGGGGGCAAGCTTCGCTGTCTGCCCTGAGGAGTGTGGTCTCCGTCTTTGGAGCAAGGGGGAGCCGGGGGATTGACATGATCTGGTGTGTTCTGTGTCTCGATGCAACTGTTCTGGCTGCAGAGTGAAGGCGTGCCGGGGGAACCAGCCTTTAGGAGCTGGGAGGGGAGGTCCTCAGATGGCTCACACAAGGCGGGTGGAGATGGCGTACAGAGAAGTGAGGGCTTTAAGGGCTCCTAAGGAGATAAGACTGACAGCACTTGATGGTGGATTCATCCTGGCATGAGGCGGAGGGAGAGGGATGAGGGCGACTCGTCAGGTTCTGGCCAGAGCCACGGGAGGGTGCTGCCAATCCCTGAGACGGGAAACACAGCGAGAGGATTGGATAGGTGCTGGAGGAGACTGCAGTGAGCGCCATCTTGAAAACACTGAGTTTGAAGTGTTTTTGAGACACCCAAGTGCCTAAGAACTTCTGGAAGAGTCTAGGCTCCAGGGGGATGTTGCAGCTGGAGGAGCAAACCTCACAGAGGGAGGATTGGACAAGATGGATGCAGAGAGTTTTGCACAACGCCTGGCACCTAGGAGGGTTTCAAGAGAGAGTAGCTCCTTCCTCCTAAGAGTATGAACTTCCAGGAGCGCAGAGAAAGATACATTGCTGGTCAGGGTGTGGCCCGTGTGGGCCTCGGGGGCCTTTGTCTATCCAGGCTCAGAGACAGGACTGCTGTGGGAGGTGGGAGCCTTCGAGAACCACTGGTGAGGATGGGACTCAACGAAGCTGGCTCAGGTGTGACCCGATTGGAGTTCAAGAGGAACGAGATGCCCAAAGGCTGGGTTTGTAGGCTCAAGAGGATGAGCAGACTGGTCCCGCCCACTCAGGAAGGGTGTCCTGGGGCAGGGTCAGCCTAGATCAGTCTTGAGAGGAGCATCAGGCCCTGATCTTTGGATGGACCTTACCTTCCTGAGTGTATCCCATGGGGATTGTGCTTGGGCCGATCAGGTTGAGTTTGGGCTTCCCCCTGCATCCCCAGGACCTTGGCCAAACCCAAAGTGCTTGATGAACACCTTTCAGGACCACTCAGAAACACTATGTTACTGTTGCTTTGCTCCTCCTCTTCCTCCTCCACTTCCTTCTCTTCCTCTACCTTTTCCTCCTCTCTTTCTTTCTCCTCCCCCTTCCCTTCCCCCTTCCCCTCCTCCTCCCCCTCCTCCTCCCCCTCCTTCTTTCTCCTCCTCTATCTTTGAGCAACTATTTTGTTTTTCCTTTATGAGCCCTGGACATCTAAGTGGCTGAATATATTTGTCCTTCTTGCTTGGGCCACTAGGGAGCTCAAACCTAGGAAGCAGCCTAACTCAAGCAGACTGTACAGGACATGACATTTTATAATAAAACTCCTTTTTTAAATTACATGTCCCACTCCCACTTTTCCTTTGTCCTGACTCCACGTCTATTTATTGTATCTGGTTACATGTATTTTGATAATAGCCTCAAGCCTTTTGTGTGTGTGTGGCATGAGATGGTATATGTAAACAAATCAACAAAATCAATAGAACAAGCATTTGTGGATTGATTTTAAAATAGAATGTTTCTGCATCGCATTGGCATCAAAAAGGAGTTTGCTGTTTGGAGAGTTTTGTGGTTAATCCTCCTGCAAGGGAAAACAGTTGTCCCATAATTTATCTGCTGAGTGAGTCTGGAGTTTGGTCCAGGGCTGAGCAAACCAGCCAGATGTGGTTTGGGGTCATGCATGAAAAGATCCCATCAAGGACAAATGCGTTATGGATACCAGACCAGGTGGGGGGTCAGAGCGCTGAGTGAGGAACGGGCAGGGGGTCCTGCCCGGTGGGCTGGATGATCTCCGCTCTCCTAATTTGCCGTGGAAAGGTTCGCAGAGCCTGGGGCTGGGGCTAAGGCTGGGACTGGCGCTCAGGGCTGAGTCTTTGGGGCTCGGGTCTAGGGGTCCAGCTGTCAGCCAGGATTTGGAGAGAGCTGACCACGCTTTCACCCCGGCTGCGTGATGGGGCGGCTGCTGCCCTGTCCAAGAGTTGTCTCAGCGAGCACATGCTCTCTCTGCTGGTCCCACCCGTCTCACCGTGAGAGGCTGTCCCTAGGTGGGCTGTGGGGCACCAGGGCCTTTGCACATGCTGCCTGTAGCAGGGAGCCCTCTGCAGCACGGTACAGGGGCCGAGAGCCCAGGAGCCAGAACCAGAACCTGGCTATGGTCTGGGGCAAAGTTCTTTAGCCTCTTTGTGCCTCAGCTTCCTCTCTGTAAAATGGGGTTGACAGGTGTACCTGCCTGGTTGGGTTTGTTTTTTGAGTCCTGGTGAGTGTCCTTCGGTGGCGTTTAGAAAAGCGCCTGGCACAGTATTTGCTGCTCTTGTTATTCCCGCTCCCACCATCTGGCTGGTCTCTGTGCTTCCGCAAGGGCGCAGCACCTCTCGGAAGCCACCCCCTCCCTGCGGCAGAGTAAGAGGCCTCCCTTTGGGTTTCTGCAGCCGGGCTTGCATGCATCTGTCTTTGTTGGTTCTTTCTGTGTTCTCCCGTAGACCTTGAGCCCTTCAGGGCTGAGTCTCTGTGTGCACACGGCACAGAGCCCAGTCTAACAAGGTGCTGGGAAGGGATGCGAGGTCCTGCAGCGCGGTCTGGGGATGCAAGCTGCCAGCCGTCAAGAAGCCATCCTGCAAAGGGCCGAGGGTGCTGGGGCATCACCCGGCCCACGCTGTTGTGCTCACAGCCCCTTGGAGGTGCAGAGTGGAGTGTCCCTCCTCTGAGGGGGCAGGTAGGGAGCAGGGGTGTGACGATGCTCTGCAGGCTGCTCCTCTGGGTAGAAATACTTCCAAATCCGATGTCGCCTGGATGCCCTCCAGGTGAGCGGGCGGCATTGCCACACAGAGAGCACGGGCAGGAAAGATGTTTTGAATCGAGTCTAGAGAGATGGTGGAGCGGTGGTGAGAGCTTGGGCTCCAGAACCGGGGGCTGGGGGTTCCTGTGTGTCACCTCCCTGTGCCTCAGTTTCCCCAGCTGACAAATAGAGTTCATAGTGGCACCTGCCTGCTAGGATTCCCAGGAGTTTATAGCTGTAAAGCTCTGGCATAATGCCAGGTGCATAGTAATCATTCAATAAACGGTAGCATTATTACCATCCTATATGTTTTGATGGCGCCCTCCAGAAGGAATCAGCTCTGATGGCAGGGACGCCTTTGGCCCCTTCTCCCCAGCAGGGAGCTCCGAGCCGTTTGGTGCAATGCCACATGGAAAAGCAGCTGTTGAGCACGTAGGCACCTTAGCCGCCCCCTCCTCAGGCCGTCTTCACGCCATTATCATCTATTCTCATCCACTGAACTATTGTGTGTTATCTTATTAAGTCTTCATGACCCCCCCACAGTGACAAAGGGGAAGTGCAGAGAGGCGAAGCGACTTGCGTGGGATCACACAGCTTGAAAATGGTGGCATTCAAAGACCATTTGGTCTGGCTCCAAAGCCCACACGGTTTCCGCCAGGCCACGCTGGTTCACTGCCGCTACGGCGCGTGAAACACAGCAGGCCCTTGGAGAAGAATAGACGCCGAACAGACGGATGCAGTGAGTTAGACACAGAGAGTAGAAAGAGGAGAGAGGATGTGGATCTGCGTCTTCCAGTCCAGCGGGTTTGAATGCACTGGTCGTTCGGATGCTTCCAGAGTCTGGAGAGCACGCTCTGGCGCGGGTGCTTGCCTCAAAGCTTTCACTGCCTTTTTTCTTTGAGAGCGGAACTTCCCTGCTTGTCTAGTTCTGGCTCTAGAGACGGAAGGGGGAAGCTGCTGGGGGAGGGGGCTTCCGCTTTGACAAGAGAGGAACCTGCCAGGGAAAAGTTCTGTTTCCTACCTGCCCCCACGTGCTGCCTTTACCAGGGTCATGGGTGTGGGCTGGGGTGGGGGGTGTCTTACACCTGAGCTGTGTCCGCCACCCAGTGATCCCAACAGCAAGGTCAAAGAATTGCAGATGCTTCCCGTGCCTTGATCATCAGTAACGCCCCCGACCCAATCCCACCTCCTGACTTCTGGGAAAATAGGAGATCCCAGGAGAAATGTTTCAGCTGCTGTTAGTTGGGCATTCTCTTACCCGCAGCTGAAAGCATTCCCAACAACAGATACGGAAGCTAAAGGCAAATGGGAAGAGCAGGGAATCTGGTGCCGGACGACCCAGCGGCACGCTCAGTGCTGTCATGCAGCGTTTGGACAGTCACTTAAGTGCTGTGCCTGTCAGTTTCATGATAGGTAACGTCAGCTTTGCGGTGACGCTGCAGTGCCCCCTGGCTGGACGCAGGAGAAGTGCCCTCTGGCTGTGCTCTAAGCACCTACTGTGGACCAAGGACCCCTCCATGTGTCAGGTGGGGCATGTAAAGGTGCCGCTCCCCCTGGGGTGGGAGAACGTTTTAGCCAGAGGGCTGCAGGTGGTTCATTGGAGCTTAGAGGGGACAAGGGCTTGGGTGGGAAGACAAAGTCAAGTCAGGAGAAACGTAAGAGCAGAAGCTGGAGGACAGTCTAGAAGGTCAGAAGCAGGGGAGCCTGGGTGGCTCAGTCGGTTAAGCGTCCGACTTCGGCTCTGGTCATGATCTCATGGTTCGTGGTTCGAGCCGTGCATCAGGCTCTGTGCTGACAGCTCAGAGCCTGGAGGCTGTCTTTGGATTCTGTGTCTCCCTCTTTCTCTGCCTCTCCCTTCTCATGTTCTGTCTGTCTTGTCTCTCTCTCAAAAATAAATAAACATTAAAAAAAATAAAAAACAAGAAGGCCAGAAGCAGAACAGGGTAAAGTTGGAAGATGCGTAAAGGTGGTGGGCTTAGTACCAACAGCTGCGACATCACCTGTGGACTTGCTAGGAAGGCAGGTCCTCCAGCCCCACCCAGACCTACTGAATCACAGATCCCGAAGGGGGGCCTGCAACCCCTCCTTTTTTTTTTAACAGGCCCTCCAGGTGATTCTGTTGCAGGCTGAAGTGTGAGACCTACTCCGTTGGTTCAAGACTTGGGCTGTGCTCGATAGGTAGGTGGGTCCCCAAAGGCCCCCTTGGCCAAGCGCCTGGCCTCCGCTGGGGAGAGAGCAGAAAGAGACTTCTGGAAGCAGTAGAATGGGAGCACAGGAAGCCCACACCCCTGCCTTCTTTCCCCTGTGTAGGGAGTTGAGCCCAGGGTTTCGGGATAGAATGCGAGACAGTAAATGCTGATCCAGCCTTCTAAGAAAGAATAAGAGAAAAGTGTGTGTGTGTGTGTGTGTGTGTGTGTGTGTGTGTGTGTGTATGTATGTATGTAGAGGTAGTTGGAGAGACCCGCTGACATCTTGCCACAGCTTGAGGCAGCCCCTAATTAGGATCCATTTCTCATTCTCTCCAGCTGCTGGCTCAGCTCCGTGGAAGTGACAAACTGACAGGCAGCCAGCATCCGGACCGTGTCCCCCTCTCTGTTTGAGGCATGGTTTCGATGCGGGGTGTCGAAGCCAGCGGGGCAGGCTGCCCACTGATGGATGAAGCTGTAAGGACCATGCTGACGGGGGCCGGCTCCCTGCCCCCTGCCGGCCCTGGAGTCCAAGAATGCCGGGGTCTCCGCTCTGGCACCGGGAGCTCTCCCGGGAACTCATTTAGCAGCCGTGTGCTTGGCACAGAGCAAGCTCCTCAATCTAACGGTTCTAGATGTCAGTTCCCGAGAGGGGAGGTCCCACCAGCGGGATGAGGAAGCAGCTCCCTTTAGGCTGCAAACAGCTCCAATTAGCTTCCTTTGTCTTTATTTATATTGCATGAGGTACAGGAGGCAGAGAGAAGCATGGAGAGTGAGCAGAGGCCTCTGGCTGCTGGGCCTCTGCTCCTCCCCACCCCACTCCATCCTTACCCTTCCATGAGGATTGTCTGTGTTCACTCCAGTCCTGCCCGCCCCCCAGCATCCTTCTCACCTCCCCCAGCGCTCCATCACCATGGCGACTGCATCCACACCCACCCCTGTGACTGTTGTGATGCCTCCTGCACGGTCTCCTTGTGTCTTGTCCCCAGGGCTGACCTCTCCATGAGGCACATTAGGCACAGTGCCTACAGCTCACAATACTTGTAACTCTAGTACAATAGCCGGAAAGACACTTTAATTTCTTTCAAAATTCAGAAGAAAAATATAAGAAAATATTTTCATGTATAATGTGAAATAGAAATCTTAGTATTTTCTTACGGCGGAAGGAGCCCGTGAAGACAAGTGTGCCTCGGGCCCACGGACACGTAATGTGGCCCTGCGTCTTTGCACACGTCCATCTTTTACTTGATGTCAGGCTTTAAGAATCCAAGCCCGGGGGGCGCCTCGGTGGTTCAGTCGGTTGAACATCCAACTCTTGATTTTGGCTCAGGTCATGATCTCCTCGTTCATAAGTTCGAGCCCTGCACTGGGCTCTGCCCTGACAATGTGGAGCCTGCCTGAGTTTCTCACTCTTTCCTTCTCTCTCTGCCCCTCCCTTGCTCTCTTCCTCTCTCTCTCTCTCAAAATAAATAAATAAACATTAAAAAAATTAAAAACAAATCCAAGCCTGGCCAAAAATCTTTTGCTGCCTATTGTGTGATGAATAAAATGGCCCACAGTGACCCTGGCTACCGATTCTGGGTTGGCTGGACAGTAAACCAGAGGGGACCGAATACCTCCCACCCCACTCTCCCCTGCATCCAAGCTCAGCTTCTCATGGGACGAGGGACCTTCTTCTCCGTGGTAGAGGGGCTGCAGTGCTCCCCGGGGCACAGAGGTCTCCAAGTCATTGGGTGGTTGGTATTCCCCGGAAACCCCTACATAGTGCTGTCTGCCCCCAGTATCTGGTCGCCAAGTGGTCCGTTGTATCCATCGCTGATATGGCCGCTCTGAAGCTGTCACTTCAAGAAAGAGAGTGATATGACAGAGGGTCTCTCCACCAGAATGGCAGACCCTCCTCAGCGCTTTCCAAAGGCTGTGGCATTTGTTCTAAACCTTGGTGCGTGGCAGGCAGAGGCTGAGGAGCCCTGCCGTGCAGTCCCAGGTCTGGGACTCAGCCTGTCTCACCCGGGTCTCTAAGATCAGGTCCTGGCCTCTCCGGCTTCCTCCCAGCCCCCACCCCATCCCCTTGCGCATTTTGCTTACCGTCCCTGAACACACAGGCTTCTTCAGATTTCTGAGATTCTGCACACACTCTTCTCCCTGCCTGGAATGTTCTCCCTCCCCCTTTCTCTCTGATACCCACAGGAGAACTTGTATTCATCTGTCAAAACCCCATTAAAGTATTACCTCATCATCGAAGGCTTTCTGGAATCTCATCAGCCTTATTCCAAGGTATATAAAAGAGACGAGTTCAGGAGAAATAGATTCGTTTTAGCTTTTCATTCTTTCCCCTTCAGACCTCAAGAAAGGATAGTAATATTTACTTATTATTAGAAAGGAAAGATAGGAGGGAGGAAAGAGACTCCCATCTACCTACCTCTCCGAATTCATGAACATCAACATTCGTCCTACCTGATTCACGTCCTTTTGGAAAATAAAAAAATTTAAACCTGACTCCTGAAGCGGAGTTCCTTTGTCCCCTCCTCGCCCCAATTTCCTTCCTTATTCCTCAGAGGCCACTGTGATCACAAATTCCTTTCAGTCCTTGCTGCTCATGATGTGACATTCTTCCGCTGTGCATCTGTGCTTATAAATGCCGTGCTGTGACTCTTGTCTGTATAAACGCTTTGCATAAATGATACATTGTATTTAACCTCCTGCAGTCGGCTTAATGCCCCCAGTGCCGTGTGTGGGAGCTCTGTCTATGCAGATACAGGTCCAGTTCATTCCGTTTAGTCGTCCATCATATGAATATAACACGTTTTTTTAAAATGCTCCCCAGTTGAGGATCATTCAGGCTATTTCCTTTTTAATTACAATCGATGCTGCGCATGGGCTTTGCTAGGTCGAAACACCAGTACATGGGAGCAGAGAAGAACTCCATGTTTCACTTCCCCAGACGTTACAAGACTGCTTCCCGGGGTGGTGGCCCTTCCCGCAGTCCCAATTGCATGAGAAATTCTGCCTGGACCAGGATGGTGGGACTCGATTTCTCTTAGCCAAAGTGATCCCTGTGCATTAGGACTGGGGTTTTTTATTTACCATTATTTTCCAGATTTGTAACAAAGTTGCATCTTGAACACATTGGTGTCAGCCCTTTGAGTTTTCTTTTTGTATTTCCTTCTTGTGTTTCTTTTGTAACTTCTTTTATTCCGTTTTTAAAATCGGTTGTTGGCTTTTTTTTTTTTTGAGTTACAGGAGTATTATGTATCCTGAATACCATTTCCATAGTGTTGTGAGTACCTTTTCCAAATGTGCTGTCTGTTCTTTAACTTTGTTTTGGGATGGTTTTAGCACGCAGAAATTTGAGTATCTGAGGTGGTCAAATGTATATTTTTTCCTATTACAATTTGTATCTTTTGCTATGTGCTTAGGAAATCTTTCCCTAATTGTATCATGAAGCATTCTACTATATTTCCTTATAATAGTTTTAAATTTTTAAAATGTTTATTTATTTTTGAGACAGAGAGAGACGGAGCATGAGCGGAAAAGGGACAGAGAGAGAGGTAGACACAGAATCTGAAACAGGCTCTGAGCTGCAGCACAGAGCCCAATGCAGGGCTTGAACCCACAGACTGTGAGGTCATGACCTGAGCCGAAGTCAGACGCTTAACTGACTGAGCCACCCAGGCCCCCCTCCTTATAATAGTTTTAAAGTTTTATTTTCGCTTCACCTGGTTTCTGTGTTTATGTGTCGTGTGTGGCAATAAAAAATATCGCCCATAGAGGTCCCAATTACAGACACCATCTGTTGAATAAACCTCCTTTCGTTGCTGATGGCTGTAAGGCACCTCTGACATATACCAACTATTCATAAATATACGGAACTACTTCTGAGCTCTCTGGTCCGTTCCAGTGACAGATTTGTCTACACTGCATCCCTCTCACACCATTTTAATTGCACGCGGCTTTATGGTTAGTCTTTTATATCTGGTTGGGAAAGATCCTTCTCCATGTTCTTTTATCTCGGCTCGTCTTTACCCTGGGCCATTTCAGATTAATGTTAGCATCAGTTTGTCAAGCTCTGTGAAAAGCTCCATTGGGATTTGGATTGGAATTGCAATGAATTTATTGATTAATTTTGGGGGGAACTGACGTCTGTATAATGCCGAACCTTCCCATGCATGATCATGCTATATTTCTCCATTTTTTGTAGGCCTTCCCTTATGCCCTTCAGTAACTTTTTATAATTTTCTCCATAAAGGTCTCTCCCATCTTTTGTTAGATTTATTCTCAAGTATAACAGAGTTTTTCGTGCTTTTATGACTGGGAACTTTTTTTCAGTTACATTTTCTAATTGATTGTTGTGGGCTCCTAAGTATACTATGGGGCTTTGTGTCCAGAAACTTGTGCTGACTATTCTATTGGTTCTAACTTACGTGTTAGAAATCTTGGATATCCTATTGAAACAGTAATGCCACCCACCAATAATGCTTTCTTTCTTCCTGTTCTTCTTCCTTTCCTTCCCTCCCTCCCCCTTCCTTCTTTCCTTCCTTCCTTCTTATTCCTTATCTGATTTTTTCTTGTTTTATATTGCTAGCTAGGATCTCTAGAACATTGCTACTTAAATAGGTATAGCAAGTGTACTTATTTTAATTTTTTCTTTTATCTTTTTTTAATGTTTTATTTATTTTTGATACAGAGAGAGACAGAGCACGAGAGGGGGAGGGGCAGAGAGAGAAGGAGACACAGAACTGGAAGCAGGCTCCAGGCTCTGAGCTAGCCGTCAGCACAGAGCCTGACGTGGGGCTGGAACCCACAAACGTGAGATCTGACCTGAGCCAAAGCCGGAGGCTTAACCGACTGAGCCACCCAGGCGCCCCTAATTTTTTCTTTATAATATCTTTATAGTTTTGCCATTATGCATGATGTTTACTTTAGGTTAAATGCCATAGACTATAAAGATCCACTTTATCAAGTTAAGAAATTTTCCTCTTTCTAGTTTACTATTTTAAAAAAACAGTTTTATTGTGATAAAATTCATATACTTAAAATTTGCCATTTAATTTATATTTTAAAATAACTTTCTTTTTTAAAAAAGTTCCTTCCTTCCTTCTTTCCTTCCCTCTATGCCCAACATGGAGCTCAAGCCTACAACCCTGAGATCAAGAGTCACATGCTCCTGTGACTCAGCCAGCGAGGGGACCATAAATTTCATCATTTTGTTTTATTTTTAATTTTTTTAATGTTTTATTTATTTTTGATACAGAGAGAGACAGAACATGAGAGGGGGAAGGGCAGAGAGAAGAGACACAGAACCGGAAGCAGGCTCCAGGCTCTGAGCTAGCTGTCAGCACAGAGCCCGACGCGGAGCTCGAACCCACGAACGCGAGATCTGACCCGAGCCGAAGTTGGAGGCTCAACCGACTGGGCCACCCAGGTGCCCCAATTCCATCATTTTAAAAAGTGCAATTCAGTGGTTTTTAATACACCCACAGAGTTATATAATCATCACCATTATCTAATCTTAAACATTTTCATTATTCCCAAAGGAAATCCCATGCATACCCTCTCTCCAAACCCCTGGTGATCACTAATTTACTTTCTGACTTTATGGAATCGTTGCTTCGGAAATTTCATTTAAATGGAATCATATGATCTGTTCTGTCTTTTGTGACTGGCTTCTTTCACTTGCTGTAATGTTTTTCTCAATGTTTAGTTTTGAGAGAAAGAGAGAGAGAGAGAGAGAATGAGTAGGGGAGGGGCGGAGAGAGAGGGAGACACAGAATCAGAAGCAGGCTCCAGGCTCTGAGCTAGCTGTCTGCACAGAGCCCGATGCCGGTCTCAAACTCATGAACTGCGAGATCATGACCTGACCTGAAGTTGGACACTTACCTGACTGAGCCACTCAGGTGCCCCCATAATGTGTTTTTTTAAAGTTTATTTATTTATTTTGAGAGAGACAGAGATAGCTCGAGTGGGGGGAGGGGGTGCAGAGAGGAGGGAGAAAGAGGATCCCAACAGGCTTCACACTGGTTGTGCAGAGCCTGATATGGGGCTCAGACTCATAAAACTGTGAGATCATGACCTGAGCTGAATCCAGGGTTCAGTGCTTAACCGCCCGGACCGCCAGGTGCCCCACTTGCAGAAATGTGTTTAAGCCTCGTCCACGATGTGGCAAGTGTCAGTACTTCCTTCCTTTCTATTGCGGAGTCGTATCGTATCAGATGGATATACGTCACTTTTGGGTTATCCATTCACCTGTTGGTGGACACTTGGGTTGTTCCCACGTTTTGGCTGTTGTGAATAGTGCTGCTGTGAACACTTGAGTACAGGCTTTAGTGTAAGCATATGCTTTCTGTGTTAACCTTCTGAGGAACTGCTGAACTGGTTTCCAAAACGACCACACCACTTTGCATTCTCGCCCGCAGTGCACGAGGGCTCCGATGTCTCCACGCCCTGGCCAATGCTTGGCACTGTCTTTAAAAAAAAATTATAGGGGCACCTGGGTGGCTCAGTCAGTTAAGTGTCCAACTTCAGCTCAGGTCATCTTACAGTTCATGAGTTCGAGCCCCATGTTGGACTCTGTGCTGACAGCTCAGAGCCTGGAGCTGCTTTAGATCCTGTGTCTCCCTCTCTCTCTCTGCTGCTCCCTTACTCATGCTCTGTTTCTCTCTGTCTCAATAATAAAACATAAAAAAAATTATAGCCATCCTAGCAGGTGGGACGTGGAAGGTAACTCATATGCATTTCCCTGATGACCACTGAGGGTGAAGCATCTTTTCATGTGCTTTTTGACTACATCTATATCTGTTTAGGAGAAATGCCTATTCACATCATTTTCCAATTTAAAAAACTGGTCAGTTGTCTTTTTATTTTTGGGTAGTAAATGTTCTTTATGTAGTCTGGATATAAGTCCCTTGTTAGACACATGACTTGTAAATAGTATTCCTTATTGAGAATTAGCTTTTCATTTTCTTGGTGGTGTCCTTTAATGCATACAAGTTTTAATTTTGATAAGGTCCAGCGTATCTTTTTTTTTTTTCATGTGCCTTAGGTGTAATATATAAGAAACCATTGGCTAATCCATGGTCATGAAATCTGACACCTGTTTCCTCCTAAGAGTTGCATAGTTTAAATTTTAACATCAAGCCTTTGATTAATTTTGAGTGGATTTGTATATGGTGTGAGTCCAAATTCTTCTTTTCGTATGTGGATGCCCGGTTACCCCAGCACCAATTGTTGAAAAGACTGTTATTCCCCCATCAAATCATCTTGGCATCTTCATAGAGAATCAGCTGACAACACATATTTATTTATGGACTCCCAGTTCTATTCCATTACTCTATATGTCTATTCTTATGCCAGGACCTATCTTGATGACTGTAGCTTTGTAGTAAGTTTTGAAATTAGAAAGTGTGAATCTTCCAACTTTGTTCTTTATCAAGCTTACTTTGGCTAAATTTTTGGGAAAATTTTTATTTTTAAGTAATCTTTACCTTCAAGATGGGGCTTGAACTTATGGCCTTAAGTTCAAGAGTCACATGCTCAGTCAGTGGACTGAGCCAGCAGGGTGCTCCTAGTATCCTTTTATTTTAGCCTGAAGCACTGCTCGTAGTATTTCTTCGGTCTGCTAGTGACAAATTCTCTCACTTTTAATTTATCTGGGATTTCTCTTTCATTTTTTGAAAAATTGTTTTTCTGGATGTAGAATTCTTGGTTGACAATCTTCCTGAGAACATTTTGAATATGTCGTCCCACTGCCTTCTGGCCTCCATCGTGTCTGGTGAGAAGTCAGCTGTTAATCGTAACTTTGTCTGTGAAGTCCCTGCTCTCTGCTTTTGCGATTCTTAGTCTTTGTCTTTTGATAGTTTGACTGTGCGGTATCTAGGTGTGGGTCTCCGAGTTTATCCTGCTTGTCACTGCTGAGCTTCTTAGATGTGTAGATAATGGTGGTTTAAATGGTTTTCAGTCAAATTTGGGAAATTTTCTACCATTATTTCTGTAAACACTCTTTCTGTTCCTTTGTCCCTTGTCTCTTTCTGGACCCCCATTATTCATATGTTGAGGTGCTTACTAATGTCTCATTAGGTTCTGGTGCTCTGGTCACCTATATTCACCCTTTTTCCTTTCTGTTCCATAACCAGGGTAAGTTCAGTTGATTGATATTCAAGTTTGTTGATTCTTTCTTCAGTTGATACAGATCTGCTATGGAGCCCTTAACAATTTTTCCTTTCAGTTAATTCTAAATTCTCTACTCCAGAATTTCTATTTAGTTCTTTTTTTAAGTTTACTTATTTATTTTGAGGAGAGAGAGAGATTGAGAGAGAGAGAGAGAGAGAAAACATGAGCCAGGGAAGGGCAGAGAGAGAGGAAGAAAGAAATTCCCAAGCAGGTTCTGCACTGTCAATGTAGAGCCCAATGTGGGGCTCAAACCCATGACCTGAGCCAAAATCAAGGGTTGGATGCTTAACTGACTGAGCCACCCAGGCGCCCCTCTATTTTGTTCTGTTTTATAATTTCTGTCTGTCATATATATATATGTGTGTGTGTGTGTGTGTGTGTGTGTGTGTGTATAAAATGTGTTTCATGAAACAGTTCTCACACTTTACTATTTTAAACATGATTTTATTTAATTATTTGAACATATTTATAAAAGCAAATTAAAGGCTTTTTTTGGTAACTCTTACATCTATGCATCTTCAGGAAAAGCTTCCATTGACTTTCTTCCAGTGTACAGGCCATACTTCTCTGTTTCTTTGTGTGTTTTCAGATGGTTCATTGAGTATTGGACATTTTTAATAACTGCATGTGGCAGCTCTGGAAGTCAGATTCTCCCTCCTCCCCAGAGTTTATTGTAGCTCTTCCCCCAACCCCCACCCCCAGTTTTGTTTGTTTAGCAACTTTTCTGGGTCAGTTCTGTAAAATGTTCCCTGTCATATGTAGCCGCTGAAGTCTCTGCTTATTTAACCTCATGGTCAGCTATTTTCCTAACGTAGCCAACAAATATTTTCTTAAATACCTTGAACCAATAAATTGGCTACATTTTGCCAAGGGACTCAGTGTGTACCTCCAGTGCTCTGACCATGTCCAGTTCTGCTTTAGCCTTCCCTTTCTGCTTGTTCAGGGTCTCAAGGTCATCCAAAGGTCAGATATCAGAATCTTCTCGGGTCTTTTTTTGGGGCGTGTGCACACCCACGTACATGAGCATGGCCTTCTAGAGTCTCTGGACTATTTCATTGGTTTTCAGAGCCCCTTGTGGGCATCTTATTCCCCAGATTTTTCTTCTAAGGCTTTTGGTCAGGCTCTTATTTGCTCCCGTTGGTGTCACCACCTCAGGCAGCTGTGAAGTTGAACAATTGCCAGCAATTTTTTTTTTTTGACAAATGCTCTGGCTTGGGGCTTTTTCCCCTGAGCAAGCTCTGAGTCAGGCCTAATAATGACGAGACTTGCAAATAGGGCTTTTCCAGGGAGCTGCCACAAGTGGAACAGTGATTCCTCTCTGGGGATGGAGATGTTTGAGGGATTCCAAACCCAGTCTGTCCCCTCCAGTGACTGTTTTTCATAGCATGGTTCTGTGGCTGCAGGTTCTCAGGGACATGGAGTTAAGACAAGAGTGGGAATAGAGAAAGTTAAAACCCCACAAACCTCACTGATCTTCCCGACACTCCACTCTATTTTCTTGACAAATGCTCTTTGGATTGTTGTGAGCTGTTACTTTCCAGTTCTGAGCAAGTTGATCAGAATGCATTTTTGCCAGTGTTCTCATTGCTTCTATGGAGCAGTAGATCCTCAGAAGTCAGAACTACTGCTTTCTAAAACATTATGAGTGAAATTTAAATGTTTTAAGGTTACTGTCTGCATCTTTTAGAATAGGAAAAACGATTATTCATCTTACACAGTTACTGTGATAGATTCTTTGATAGATTTTCTGATGTTGAAGTGCCTAGCTGAGCTCTTAGGGTAAGTTACTTAACTTCTTTCTCTTTTAATTTCCTCATTTTCAAAATTGAGAACGTCAGACTACACTCTCATTGATTCTGAGTATTGGAGAGAAATTTGGAACGGTGTCCGGTGTGCGGTAAACCTCCGATGAAGGTCAGCTATGACTGTGGTCTCTATGTCCCAGGGATAAAGCCTGCTTAGTCGTGGTGTGCTGCTATTTCATCTATACTGCTAGATTACATCTGCCCATGGGTTTTTTTTGAATTTTTGTGTCCATGATCATAAATGTGATATTGGTTTAAAATTCTATCTTTTACTGTCCTTGTCCAGTTTTGGTGTCAGGGTGTTCCTGGGCTCAGAGAACCAAGTCAGGTGAACTATACTCCGAATACTCCATTGTGGGGATGTCATTACAGGAATTGGAATGGATGAATCTTAGGAGAGGCGGGATCGACCTCGGGGAAGGAGGTTTGGAAACTTCTCTTGGGGGTGGGAATGGCACAGAGGTCACTGTGGAATCCCACGTCGTGAGTAACAGAACCCTAAGCTCTGAAGGTCACTCCAGCAAGACGGAAAACATACAGAGGATGACCGCATGGATGGAACATCGGTCCTACCTGCTTCACCAAAGCCACCATCTCCAGGGTTGGCTCCGAAGCAAGGCAGCTCACGTCAAAGGACATTATGGGCTTAGACAGAAGTGTGCATATGCAGTTGGTTGCTTTTCCCAATGTTCTGGGCTGCTAAGGCCCCCGGGACCTTGATTCAACCCTTGGGAACAAATAGGGGAGGACCAGTAATAGTTGAGATAGTATTTCCTGCTCACCCAGCCGAGTAGAGACTTGGACAAGCTCGTGTGATTTATAAAGACATAAGAACTATAGCATGTCATACAACCATGGCACGGAGTCAACTTCATTCCCACTGACTCTGCTCGATGCCTTCCTAGCTTATCTTCTGTTTCTTTGTATGGCTCTTTAGACTGTGAACTCTGAGCCTTATTCATCTCCACGCCTGAAGCTCTTAGCATGGGGCCTGGCACTGAGCAGGTTCTCTCTAAGCCCTTGGTGGAACTGAACAAAGATGGAGATAAAAATTCCCTCAATGAGTTGAAAGCCTGTTTCTGAGTGAAGCTTTAAGGAAAAGAATTATTTAGATCTGAAGAAATTGGCTATGCAGTGGATGCTGTAAATGTGCTTGTTCAACATCTATTCTCATCTCCTTCTAGCGTGCCTTCCTGTACTGTGGAGGCTGGAAAAAGAAAAATTAGTTTCCCAGATGCCCTTGCAGCCAGCATTTCGGGTATGCTCTAGGTACACCAGTCAAAATCCCCCATGCAAGATTTGGAACCGAGCTGGTAAAGGAAAGGCAGGGCATGAGGCAGCCCCATTTTGCTGGTGTGGGTCATGAAGAGACAGTGTGGCTAAATAGCTTCCAGAATTGTTGCCTTCTTAGGCCAAGGGAACTTTCTGGTCACAGCAAAGACAGAAGGATCCTGAAGACTGGAGATTTTCCCTCTGAGCTCAACTCAAAGCCTGCTTCTCTTGCTTTTCCAATGGTCTATCAGCCTCCTAGTACCTGATGATAGATCCCTTTCTGCCTAACTTCTGCCTACTATCTGTAACTGATTCCTAACAGACTATAGACTAAGATTTTCAAGGAAATGGAAATCCATGGCTGGTCATCTGGCCTGATTGTTTTTGAAGGCAGTGAGGATCCATTTAGCAGAGAGGGTAGAACCTCATGTGAATGGTCTATTAAAGGCAGGTCTAGGCAGGCCATTCCTCCTCTGTGACAATCTATTAGTGCAAGAATGAGAAATATAAGCACTGTGGAGTTTGTTAATTTTTTTAACTGTACCTTACAGTTTAAGGAAAGAGAACCACGAGCTCGGGGTTCTGAAGTCATGTCTCCAGGTCTGGTAAGAGGACCAGGAAACTTCTGTGGCTGCCGTAAAAGTAATTTCTCTTTATTCATTATAGTCAACCTCTGTTGACGACAGGCGGAACAGGTGAAAAATCAGTTACATCACTTGAAACTATAGGTTGCTGAACTACAATATAGGTTGAATTCAGAGGCTCAATAGGTCTCTTCAGTAAGAGCTAGGGCATTAGAAGAATAGGAATCTGAGTCTTGGTGTTGAGATTTTTGGTGGCTTTTAAGGACTAAAGAACCATCAATCCTGAAACTCACTGAGCATCCCCTGTCAGTGAATCCTGCCTCGTTTGGAAATCCTGTAATGACTTCCACCTTACAAAGAGAAGCCATGTTTCTTCCTGACCACCTCCACCACACCGCTGCCTCCAGAGCTGCGACTAAAGTCAAATCCAAGCATCTCATGCATCTAAAGAATGGTAAGTTTTGGCTAATTCACATTAGCAGAAAGTAAGAGATGAGCGTTCATGGACTCTAAAGGCATTAAATCAGGGAGGGGAAAAAAGTAATTTTAAATCACATTTCTGATTTAATTTTGGATAGGGTGAACTCACTAGAGAATCTGGATTCGCTGTGTTAGCTTGGGCAGCAGGAAGTGCTTCCTGTTTTTTTGTGGTCGGTGTTCTCTGAAGACGAGCACCAGGGACCACTATTCTGTGCATTCACACTCCTGTATAATCTCATCCCATACTGGACTAGGGTCAGCCCAGCGACTCACTTTAGCCAATAGAGTGGAGTAGAAGTGAAGAGCAAGAAGCCACCAGTTTTGTATTCTTGTGAGCCCTGCGCAGCCACGTAAGACCTCCAACTAGCCTGCTGGAGAAAGGAGTCATGTTGAGGAGTGTGAGACACCACACATGTAAATGAAGAGGCCAGCTTGGATGTGACAATCCACCTTGTTGGGCTGTTTGGATATCCACTGCCTTTGCCCAATTCTGAGACTTCTTTCCCAAGAGCTACAATTTGCAGGCCTCGGTTTGTTTGATGGAGGGACAAAGTATGTCCTTACACAAAATATGTACCCTTGCTCAGACTCTGCAGAGAAAGGCTGTGGACTGGCTGGATTCTGATGGCTGGACAGAGGGATTCAGAGCTCCAAGTGCGCAGCAGAGTCTACCTATCTATGTAGTCCATACTCACACAAAGCCCAGGCCGACAAGAGAGTAACTTCTCCTAGCCTCCCAGAAGGCTGTGCTCTGAGTCTGCCATCCAGTTGCCCACTGGGGTGCACAGGAGCTTTGGAGACAAAGGCACAGGAGCACATGCCACTCAACTGCCTGCTGGGGGTTGTCAAATCATCAGCACGGACAGCAGAGTTAGGGAGGTGGGACTTCCTTTCTCAACACATTTGTTCTGAGATGGTGCAGAGAGTATGGAAGGGATGTGGGCTTGGGGATGAAAGAGATGGGGGTTTAGTTCTAGTCTTGCCATTTTCTAGCCAATGTGATTTGTGGTTGAGTCTCCAGGATCCATTCTTCCACCACCACCCAAGTGATTTTCTAAGATGAGAGATGAGCCCCATCAGCCCTCAAGATAGCGAGGTGTAGGGTAAGTGGTCAGAACTCCTGGGATAGCCACCCCCAGAGAGGTGCACAAATCATCAACTTTTGTTGGGGAAGCACCTGCTTATGGCATTCATGATAACCACAATCCCCTCACTAGTCACTTGATTAAGGATGGACATACAATTCAATCTTGGCCAAGGAGGTGTGGCAGGAAATCTGCTGGGGATGGGAGGGGGCTGCCAGACAAAGTCTTCTCTCTTCTAGAAAGGGCACCTGGGCAGAGATGGCCTTTTATCTTCCTCTGAATATTGTGTCTGTGATGCCTTGGACAAATCACTTAATCTTTAGAATCCCTACCTGTGGTGAGAATAGACATGGCACATGTAACCCACCTGTGCCTACGTTTCACTCAATAATTAGCTATCATTGTTTCCATTACTCTAATGAGGTAATACTATGCAACCCCAAATTTAGCCTGAAAAGGATATGACTTGGCTTCTAGTCTCAGAGGCAGCTGTCATGAATTCCTCTCCTCCTATACACACAAGCCTTGTCTCACATCAAGAGGTGGAACTTACTTCCTTTCTCTTTGAAGGCGGGCCAGCCTGTGACTGCTTTGATCAGTAGAATATGGTAGACGTGATGTTATGGGACTTTTGAGCCCAGGTCTTAAGAACTCTGGCAGCCTCTCTTTCCATTCTTTTGTAATGTTTGCCCTTGAGGTTGTTGCTTTCAGAAGCCAGCTGCCCAGCTGTGACAAAACCAAGCCACCAGGAGGAGCACCAAGGCTATCCATCTGAGACCTCAGCCAATGGGCATCACCAACTGCCCGTGCAGAGTGCACTATCTTACGTGTTTCTGTTTAGTCTACCCCCAATGGCTGCAGCATAGTTGACACTGCAAAGAGTAGAATTACCTATGGCCACTCAGCTTCCAGAATTGAGACCATATAAACTGGCGGTTATTTTGAGCCACTAAGTTTTGGGGTGGCTTGTTACGTGGTAAAAGATAACAAAGACAATTTCCTTTTTTTTAATTTTTTAATGTTTTTTATTTATTTTTGAGAGACAGAGAGAGACAGCGTGAGCAGAGGAGGGTCAGAGAGAGAGGGAGACACAGAATCTGAAGCAGGCTCCAGCCTCTGAACTAGCAGTCAGCACAGAGCCTGACGCGGGGCTCCAACCCATGAACCGTGAGATCATGACCTGAGCCGAAGCCAGACGCTTAACCGACTGAGCACCCCAGGTGCCCCCAAAGACAATTTCTTTCAATGTATTTCGGAATTCTGGATTTCCCCTGCGTTCGTATGCGCTCCCCAGTGGCTGATGTCATTGGCCATTGAAGCTCACTCTGTCACAGGTCTCTCTGTCTCTTGAGCTCCTTTATTGATAAAGTCCGAGTTCTGGAACCTCAGTCAATGTCCTAAGCTTCACTCCTAAAACGCTTGAAAGGCAACATGTGTGTCACAGGAAGAATATCAGATCTCTGGTTTCCAGGTTTACATTCAAGACTTAGCAACTTTACTTACCAAACATGTGACCTTAGGGAAGGTTCTTAATCTTTGGAGACATATTTTTTTTTTTCCATCTGTAAACTGTGGGCAATAATAGCAACTTCCTCACTGAGCAACAGAATGGTACAAGCAAGATGATACACATGAAAATACTTTGAAAATGTATTCTTTACATGGGGGGATTATCACTATACAATGAACACCAGCGCATGGGCGCACCAGCCAACAGCCCCTCTTTACGTTATGTGGTGAGTTCTTCCCAGTCTGGGAAACAAGATCACTGAAGGGGAAGTAAATATCATCAAGATCATCTTCATCAGCAGCCCCGTCATCCTCTTCATCATCTCCAGCAGCAGTGTCATTGTTAATGTCACCATCATCACATATTGTTTCTTAATCACCTGCTGAGCTACACAACTGCCGTAGATCCCCACAACGGTCCTTCAGGATGTGCGTGTTATTAACCCTCCTTTGCAGGAAATCAAGGCTAGTCCGGCTTAATCTCCTTACTCAGGACCATACAGAAAGCAAACTCGGCTCACTGGAAAGTTAAAAACCAGATAAAAAGGATAAAAAAGTTTGTTGTCACGTACGTGTTTCTCCTCTTCCCATCAACCGCAGAGAACTAACGACTCTTCTTAAGTGGCTCTGGGGCCTTTTGGGATGTCAACAACATTATTAAACTGCACTCCAAATGCCACGATGCAAATGGCCCATTTTGGGGGAAAAACACCCTTCGGCATTGGGATAACGACAATGAAGACGGAATGGATCTGAAGCTGTTGACATCCCAAACGCTCACAGATGAGCCAAGAGAAGCCAAGCATCCCTGCTTATTTGCCATGTTCAGCCGTCTCTCGGAAGCTGGGCAGGCACTAAGTAGATAGCCACTCACAAAGATGCTGTCGCTAACTGGAAGTCATCCAAATGGCGCTCTGTGTTCCCGAAGCTTCAGAAGAAGATGCCCCCCTCCCCAGCTCTCCTCTCACCCCCCCCCCATCACTTTCCAAACCTCAAGGACCACAAATACAGTTAATTATGTCAACTTGACTTGGCATTGGTTTTCCAGATAGCATCTTTCATTAGTGTTGACCTTCTGACTGACTGACTGACTGCTGTATGTTTGGGGGTTGTGGGTGATGTGTTGGTTACCCTGGTGACATAGGAAAGCAGTAGAGAGGGAGGCGGAAGGTGTGCATGACATCTCAAACAGGACCCCCAAACTACATGTGTTCTTTCCTCCATGTCTCCTCTGCTTCCGTAAGATGACAGTGAGCCCCCTGGGGATGCCAGGGAAGGAGCCGGTATCAATTTGTTAGTTTTCTCAGCCTTGAGTATCTTAAAGACAATTCATGGTCTCCAGAGATCAGTTTTGGAGGGCAGTCTTTACATTTTATTTATTATCCCTGTACCTCATCCCCTACCAGACAGACAGACATACACACTGCCTTCCTAGCCCTAGGTATGGAAGCTATTAGCGTATATGGAAGTGAATTTGTACCTTTTGTGCACCAGTGGTCTGGACCAAAGGCAGGGGCATGGCGGCTGATCTCCCCGAAAACAAGCCATTTGCAAATTCTTCAGTGCAGCACCCAGGCTGAGCTCCGAGCCCAGGAGCCATGCTAACTGGGATTGGCAACTCTGATTCTGAAAGGGGTCTTGCATACTAAATTCTTAAAGTGGGGAAACGTGTAGCCTTTTATGAGATAAAAAAAAAACAACAACTCTACACAATATATACAGAAACAAGCATGAGATCATTTTATGGACGTTGTGGCTCTACTTTTGAGCAGATGAGCCTTTGCCCTTTGCCAGGTGCATCCACACCTCCGGCATCAAGCCCCAAGTCCCCCGGGTGTGCCCCCGACTGAAGAAATGGCTGAGGGGCTCATGTGCGTGCCAGCCCCTCCATCTGGGCCAGCGGAGGAGGGGATAATAATCACTCTTGGCTCTTTCCTCTCTAACTTCCCCAAATCCTTTTTGTTCTTGGTGTGATCAAGGACAAGGAGACACCAGCTGCAAAGAGTCTGCTTTTTTGTTGCTGTTGCCAGGGATTGTGAAGCCACCAAAACCCAACATCCTGTACCTTCTTGCTAAGCAGCCTTTTGGGGGAGGAGGCATAATCAGGAATCTGGACTAGCCGGTGGGGAGCTGTCTCTGAAATGCTCACCTCGGCAGGGAGCCGTAAAAACCTTCATTCACACCGACCGTCCAGTCTGATCATGTTGAGCAAAAGGTTTGGCACGAGGATCGAGACTCCCCCAAACCAACAAAGTACAGGATCCAGTGCCGTCTCTGGATGAGATACACGTACCTAGTGCCTGCAGACAAGAGAAAAAAATCTAGTTTTTTATTTCTAGCCCAGGAAATCTGGCCAGTGTCCGGCTGGCTGTGCTACAGAGAAGTCAGTTCAGATATAGATTTTCCCCTTTCCTTGTCTGTGAGACTTACTTGCAGGAAAGAGCCGAGCAGCCCAATGAGTTTCCCTGCCTTTATTCAATCACAGAAAATGTTTTATGTTGCAGAGTACATGTAGGAGCTAATTCCTGTGCTGGGTGCCAGAGAGAAACTTGAATTTGTTTGTTCTTTTCTGTAAACTGCGCCGAGAGGCTAAAGGCAGAGGTCCCGCTGAGGTCTTATCTGATGACAGGCTCTGGGGACACATCAGCAATAACGTCCGCAACCTCGTGACCCCCATGGACTGGCCCCTCCTGTTTCTACAATGGCTAATATTCGCTAAGTGGTTTTCATGTGCCAGACACTGGGCAGAGTGCTTCACACCCACTGTCTCATTTAATCTTACGACAGCCCTGGGAGGGGGCTGAGGGCTTCTTCATTGATGTCCAAGGCAAATCTCCAAGGGGGAGAGAGAGAGACAGAGAGAGAGAGAGAACTTATCTGGAGTCACAAAGCTGGTGAGTGGGGAAGTCAGGATTTGAATCTAGGTTTTCTCTGTCTCCACCTGTACTGTACTGATTATTTTAGGGGTTAAGTGTTTGAAAGACCAAGGCAGATAGTATTATCCTTATCCAGCTGAGACTTCTGAGATATCTTCTGGTAAGATTTTAGGGTCAAGGATCCACACAGCCTGGCTCAACGCAAGGCAACGGCAGGGGGCAGGCCCCGGGAAGCCCAGCCAGTGGACCCAGAATGCCTGGTTGCGAATGCCCCAGGTCACTCTAGCAACAGCATCCTTATCGTTAAATCTGATCACCAGTCCCCACCCTCTTCATTTTAATGACGCGGAAGTGTTACTTTCTTTTGGGACAGCTATAAAAAGGAGGAGTCCCTCTGAATGGGGGAAAAGTCATGCAGGCAGACGCTGCTCAAACAGGCCAGAGGCAGGTGAGAGGGCACGGGAGGCTCGGTGTGGCTGGCGCCAGAGGCGTGCCCAATCTCCAAGGGCATACCCCATGGGCCATGTGGAAGCTTGAACCGTATCTGGAGAATGGCCGCGGTTACCTGCGACATGATCAGACTGACATGCAGGAAAGATTACTACCCAATGAGAGCTGTCATTTCCAATTACTTGAAAACCAGGCTTTCCCCTGATCTTACTGTCCTAACAGGTCAGATAGAGACACAGGTAGGTCTTGAGCAGGCTGATAGCTTAGTGACCCTTTAAAGGCAGTTGTTTCCAGACCCGTCCAATCTTTCTCTCAAAGGGAATCTGGGCTCTGGAGGGAGGACAAGGAAGATCCTTGATTCTGAGCAGCCTGCTCAGGGCTGCAGATGTGTGCACCCCACTCAACAAAGCCAAACTCTTACAACGAGCGGAGCACTCCCTCCTGACGTTGGTTAGTGGCCAGCTCATTTGCCAACATATGCTTCCTGGGTCCTCATTTGCCAACCTAAATAGCTTACCGTGGTGGTTTTAAGACATATTTGAATTGCACTTCTGGCCATAATGAAGAAACACAGACCCGAGTTACCCTTCCCACCAAGACAGCTAGAGAATCAGACAAAACACACGCAGCAACGTTTTTCAGCTACTGGGAACAGATCGTCCTGAGAGAAAGAAAATTAGTGAGGTAATATTACAATACCTGAAATGAAAAATAACACTAGATGAGATTAAAACACATTTTAGATGACAGAAGGAAAGATTGCTGAACGTGAAAATGTAGCAATCGAAACTATTTATGGGGCGCCTGGGTGGCTCAGTGGGTTGAGCCTCTGACTTCGGCTCAGGTCATGATTTCATGGTTGGTGAGTTCAAGCCCCACATCGGGCTCTCTGCTGCCAGCGTGGAACCTGCTTCGGATCCTGTGTCTCCTTCTCTTTCTGCCCCTCCCCCACTTATCTTTCTCTCTCAAAAATAAGTAAACATTAAAAAAAATGTTTGAAAAGGAAACTATTCACAACAAAGTACACAGAGGAAAAGACTACAAGGAAAAAATCGAGCACTGTTGACCTTTGGGAAAAGTGATTTAACATATGAGACCTGGAAGGAGGGGAAGAAGGTGCAAAAAATTTAAATATAGCCAAAGTGCTTTCAAGTTTGATGAGAACTAGAAACCCACAGATCCAAGAAGCTCAATGAATTTCCCCAAAACGAATACACATTCCCCTGGTGATGGATGGCACTGAGCATCTTTTCATTTGCTTATAGGTCATGTGCACATCTTCCCTGGAGAAATGTCTGTCCAAACCCCTTTGCCCATTTGGTTGTCTTTCTTCTTAGTGAGTTATAGAGCTCTTTACATATTCTGGATACTAGACCCTTATCAGATACAAGATTTGGTCCCATTCTGTGGGTTGTCTTTTCACTGTCCTGATAGTGTCTGTGTTGGTCAAGGTTCTCCAGAGGAACATAAGCCAATCAAGCAATTAAAAAAAATACAATGTATTTAAAAAAACTGGCTCACACACTGGTGGGGGCTGGCAAGTCTGATACGCATAGGGTGGGTCGGCAGGCTGGAGGCTCAGGCAGAATTGAGAACGACGTATTCTTGGGAGAGAATTTCTTCTTTCCCAGAAACCTCAGGTTTTGCTCTTATGGCTTTCAACAGATTGGGTGTGGCTCACCCACACTGTGGAAGCTAATGTCCTTTACTTAAAGTCAGCTGATCAGAGACGTTAAGTACATCTACAAACTGCCTTCACAATAACATCCGGACCCATGTTTGCTTAAGTAACTGGACACTATGGCCTAGCCATATCGACATGTAAAGTTAGCCACTGCAGCATCGCTTAACATACTAAAGTATTAAATGTTGATGACATACAAAATTCATCAATGTTTTTCTTTGAATGCTTGTGTGTTATTTTTTAAAAAATTTTAAATGTTTTTTATTTATTTTTGAGAGAAAGAGAGAGACAGCACGAGCAGGGCAGGGTCAGAGAGAGAGAGGGAGACACAGAATCTGAAGCAGGCTCCAGGTTCTGAGCTAGCGGTCAGCACAGAGCCCGATGTGGGGCTCGAACCCACGAACCATGAGATCATGGCCTGAGCTGAAGCCAGACACTTAACCAACTGAGCCACCCAGGCGCCCCAAAAATGTTTGTGTTTTAGATATCACATAGAAGAAACCATTGCTTACTCCAAAATCACAGAGATTCACACCTATGTTTCCTTATGAGATTTGAATAGGTTTAGCTCTTACATTTAAGCCTTTGATCCCTTTCAAGTCAGTTTTTGTATATGGTGTGAGGTGGGGGTCCAATGTGTTCTTTTGCATATGGTGTTGTCAACTTTGTGAGCCCCTGAGTTAAATTTTCTCCATCATCTTACTTTACCAGTAAATTCAGCCCCTTTAAGGAGTTTGGGCCCTTGGCTGACCCATTTTTCCCTCAATCCAGTTCCAGACCCCAAACTGGGAAAGCCTTTAGGACTCTTGATTTCATTTCTCCAAATCACTTTCTGTTTGTTACTCCCTGCTTAGGCCTTCATCCATTGTTCCCCACAAAATATCTGGATTTGTTTGGACTCACAGCCTGGCAGGAAAGGCTATAGAGATCCATAAATTATGTTCCATGGGGCAAATATTAGCCTCTCTCTGTTTTTGTATATGCAATTTTTAAAAAAATTTATTTATTTTGAGGGAGAGAGAGTGTACTCGCACATGTCTAAGAGGGGAAGAAAAAGAAAGGAAAAAAGAGAGAATCCCGAGAGAGAGAGGGAGAGAGAGAGAGAGACACAGAGAGAGAGAGAGAGAGAGAGAGAGAAAGAGAATGAGAGAATCCCAAGCCCTGGTGCAGGGCTCAATCTCAAGAACCACAAAATCATGACCTGAGCAGAAATCAGGAGTCAGATACTTAACCGACTGAGCCCCCCAGGTGCCCCTGTAGATTCAGTTTTACAGGAACACAACCACACTCATTCATCTACATATTGTCTATGCCAGCCTGAGAACTAGACGAACAGTAGGTAAGTAGTTGTGATTGAGACCACATGGCCTTCAAAGCCTAAAATGTTTATGGTCTGGCCCTTTGGAGAAAACTCTGCTAACCCTTGATGCACAGCCCTAGTGTGTCCAGAGTGGAAATTTTTGTTCTCTTCAGAATAAGAGAAGACGTGTAGCAGAGGCTGTGAGTGCCCCACTCAGATCCCCTGGTATCCCTTTTATGAGTAAATTGCCCACCCCAGGTCCTGTGCTGCTTCGGTGGGTGGATCTAACTGTTGTTTTCTCTTCTCTTGTGTGGCCCCTTGTCCTTCTACCTCCTACTTCTTGTACCCCCTTGCTAATTTCTCCTGAGACACTTTCTCAATAACTCACACACATACACATTCTGCTCGCGGGCAGTGCTTCTAGCGAGTCCACCTGAGGGCGGAGTGCATTGCCAGAGTTCGAATCTAGTTCACAGCTTTCTTCTTGACTGATGGAGTCCACAAGCCATCAGGTTGGCACAAATGAGGGAGATATATGCAAGGGGGAAATGGGTCCAAGGTCAGGCAGCTGGTGGGAGGTGTTGGAGCTGAGCAGAGAAGAAGGTGTTCGCATGGGGCAGGGTCATGGAAGCTTGAGTTGGGGTAACGGTGCCCTGGCAGGATGGTGGGAGTGGAGGCATGTGTGAGTACACATGGTGGGAATGGCAGGTGGTTACATATGGGGGAATTAAACTAATAATTATACTGAGGATAATGGGTAATTTTTCATTGTCTGAGGGGTTATAAATATGGGAAGAGAGAAATGCTAGAATAAACTCTGTGGTATTGGGTCGGAATTGGAGGTATCAGTGTAACTCGTGTTTTCAACACCCGGAGATAAATAAATATAGAATTAGATGTGTGTAATCCCTGAGGGCCTGGAACCAGC
The DNA here is from genome assembly GCA_004023845.1 of Helogale parvula. Lineage (NCBI taxonomy): Eukaryota > Metazoa > Chordata > Mammalia > Carnivora > Herpestidae > Helogale > Helogale parvula. The sequence continues at coordinate 41,060 of PJEM01009367.1, forward strand.
AGCACCCCAACAGCAGTGAGCACCCTCGCACCCAGATCCTGGTTTCTAAATGCCTTTCCCCACTAAAAGGAATAGGGACTCCTTGGTGAAATGGCTGATCTCAAAGGTAGAAGAGATATTGCACAGGATAAGCTAGAACATCTTTTTGTGCTAGAGAGTAAGGACTTACTCAAAATATGAGGAGAAAACATCAAAAAGGACACAGAAGGCAGCTTGAAGCACCCCCACCCCCAACAAATGGCCAAATCTGAGACATTTTGAGTATCAAAATAAATGATGTTCATAGTAGGTTAAAATCCATTGAATAAAATAAGAATCTCTGAGTCTCTTTTGATAAAAAAATAAGTGAATGAATAAATAACGGGGGAAGAGAACAGTCTTACAGCAGAAAGTCAACTAATAAATGCAGAAGGGATGATGGAATTAGAACCCTGCTAAAATTATCAATGGATGCCAGCATTGGGAGGGTGAAAGTTTGATGAGGAACAAGATATTTGCATAATCTCTAAGTATCTCACTACAACATACTTATTAATTACAAAGGGAAAAAGAGTAACTTTGCCTGGAAATCTCTGGGGGTCACCACAAGATCAGATCATCAGTAGTAGGACAGGTCTGGGCTCAACAAGAACACAATGGCACTTTGGGGATATTCTTGCCAAAATAACTTGAACCTAATGATGAAGAAAGATCGAATGGACCCCTATGGAGGGACATTCTATGAAATAACTGACTTGAAATTGTCCAAAGGGTCAAGGTCATGAAAGTCTGAAGGACTGTCCCAGACTGGAAGAGACCAGAGAGACTATACATGACGTGTGTGGTGTGTGGTCCTAATAGTCCTAATGGCTTCTTCCCGCCAGCCCCCAGGAAAGAATTCCATTCGAACTGGCAATGGAGTTGAAAACCACTGGGTGGGTACCCCCTCTGGCTCTCTGCAGCCATTTCCTTGTGTGCTGGTCTGACTTCCAACTGCCAGCACCTTTGGCTCTGCCTGAGGGCTTTCTCTGGAGGCCAGAGAGGCCCGCCCAGGTGCCGCAGACCAGAGGTGTCAGAATTGCTGCCCTGTCTTCTCTTTCCCAAGAGCGGTCCTCAAACAATGATGGATGGGAGCGTGTGACCAAGTTCCCGGTCGTTCCCCACGCTGCAGGTGGAGGATGCTGAGGTGTGCTCGGTATGGGCCCCTGTGTTCTCCGACAGGAGGACTGAGCCCCTTTACTGACGTTTGTCCCTTCCTTGCACTCCCTCACATTTTCCTTCTCCGGGTTTCCTGGAATCAGCACCTTAATGGACCATTTTGCTCCCTTCCTTTTCTCAGAGTCTGCACCCTGGAAACGCAAACGAGGACCCTCTTTATGCATCAGCTTATTTTATTGTCTTCAAAGCGTCATCTGAAATCATCCTCTCTATTTACTTATTTACTTGTTTTCTGTGGCGCCTAAAACGGTGGCAGGTGGTGGGTGCTCAACGGGTGTTTATGGAGTGAAGACAGAGGTGAGAAATGTTCTCCATCTGGGTTCCCGGGGGCGTGGCTTCATGTCTCACCCCACGGGGGGCTCTCCAGACTCCATCTTCTCAACTCAGAAGAACTCTGGGCCACACGTGTGGTTGCTCCTTGGCCTTGACGAGGATCCAAACGAGTCATCCCCAAACGTGCCTCTTTGCATAAGAATTATTTTGAGCGAAGGCAATTGAGACTCAACAGATGCAGGGAGAGTTTTCTGCCCTCCCCTTATCTGCCTAAAAGCAGGACAGAAACTTCCCTATGAGGAAGGGGTCCCCTGCTTTCCTCCCCCCCCCGCCCCCACCACAAGTACCAGGGAGAGAAGAGCAACTCTTATCGTTGGAGACCAGAATGGACACCGAGATCAGTTTGCATAAACAGACCTTATTTAGCCCTTATCTTCTGTTAGCCTCTCCTCCTGTATATTTCCTAGTCACTTACCCACAATTTACTGTCCCTTGAAGCCCAAGCCCCATTTTCCTTTGTTAAAAGAGCATGTAAGTCTTCTTTGATTTTCTGTTCTGTGAACACTTTGCCATGTTATTAGTAACAATTCTGTTCCTTTTCTCCTGTTAATCTGTCTTTTGTTAATTTAATTCACAGAGCCCTGTTCACAACTCTAAGAAGGCAGGGGGAAAGTTCCCCTCCACCCCCGGCAGAATGGAAGCAAGCAAAGAAATTTATTTTTGTCTTCTTTTCTTTTCTTTTTTTAATACTGTAAAAAGTGTTTATTTATTTTTGAGAGAGAGAGAGAGAGAGAGATTGAAAGTGGGGAAAGGGCAGAGGGAGAGGGAGACACAGAATCTGAAGCAGGTTCCAGGTTCTGAGCTGTCAGCACAGAGCCTGATGTAGGGCTCGAACCCACGAACTGTGAGATCACAACCTGAGCCGAATTCAGACGCTCAACCAACTCGATTGAGCCACCCAGGCACCCCCAGAAATTTATTTTTAAGAAGAGTTTCGAACCACCCAGCTAAGTTGCCCAGCTCTTTTGCTTGAAGGAAAGCAGGGTGGCTCCGTGGTTGGGAGCAGAACCCAGATAAAGGCTGGTGCTGTCCTCATGCCATGAAAAAAGTGGCTTCTGGATCACCGTCAATGGGATGCCTGGTAGCCCCCATCAGCAGCCGAGCCCAGAATCTGTCTCCTCACTGACCAAATTTGGGGGAAGGCCAGAGTGAATTTAGCTGCCATTTACGGGCATAAACGCACTCATTAACTCCTCCCAACAGCCCAATGAGATGGGTATTACCCCATTTTGTAGATGTTGGCATTAAGGCCTAGGGAGAATCACTGAGAATTACTTAGAAATTTGAATAGAGGGGATTGCTTTCTGTGAATTGCGACATTATTCCTTTCAAGAACATGTGGTGATACGAACTAACCATTGGCAAAGGGTTGCCAAGTACCAGTTCTGCCAGATTCTTCTTCAAAGCAGAAATAAGGCTTATCTGCAATTAGCTCATTCATTGTGTACAAACGGTACTAAATGCTTGAGAATAGTGTGTTCTCTTAAGTAGGTTAAACATTCCCTTCTGAAATCTTGTTTATACTATTAATTTGGGCAACAAACTCTTCCGTTATGGAGCAAGGCAAATCCAGCCAGTCTAGGCTGAGAGAAGGATCACAAATTTTCCCTCATTGGCCTTGGTCTGTGGGTGTCAATCGACATGTGCCCACTGACCCCACTAACACAAGCCCATGGAAGGGAGGGTCAGCCCAATCCGGCAGCCACGTGATTATTAGATATTTGATGAGAAGTAAAAACGGTTTCTCTTCCACGGAGAACCTCGAACTTTCTGCCAACAAAATCTTGCCAAGTGGAGGTCCTGCTGGGTTTACTTTAACGAACAGATAAGACTCCATTTTAATTAGCACACTAATTGTTTTCATGCAAATGAATGTGGGGAAAGAACTTGCTAACAGTTTATTTTCTTAAGTGGGTTACCAAGGTGCCCCCTGTAGCCGCTTAGATGGTGCTCCATTCCACAAATGATGGGTCTGTTCACTGAATAGCGCAAATCCAGCTCAACAAGCGTTTCCCGAGCATGTGCCGTGGCGGGGATGGGGGGGTTGGGGGGGGGGGGTGACCAGAATCCGCACCACGCCGGTCTTCTAGGACTCCACCATAGAAGTCAAAGGCTAGGTTGTTAAACTGTATCAGTTAGGATTCTGGGTTGTGAGCAACAGAAATCAGTTTAGGGTAAGTGGAGAGAAAGGGTCTGTATTGGAGGGATCAAGGGGTAGAGGTAGGCTGGGCAGGCGCTGAGGAGGGCTGGGCAGAGGAACTCTCTGGTGGGTTGATTACCATCCCAAACACTCATCCCCAGCTGACCTCGTGTCCTTGTGTGTGCTCAGGCCGCTGCCTCTGTTAGGGCAGAAAACCCTCTTAGTCTCGGTTCCCAGGGAGCATACAAATTAAAGTGACAAAAAGTAGATTAACAAGAGAAAAACCTCTCAAATGTATTCATAAGGAATATGGGAGCGTCCAGAAAAAGTAGCTTGCTAAGTGGCTGAAGTTTTGGAAAGAGAAGGGAGAGAAGAGACTTCTATGGTAAAAAAAAAAAAAAGAAAAAGAAAAAGAAAAAAAAGAAAAAAGAAAGAAAACCACCCCGAATGGGTTTCTAAGGGAACAGACAGGAGATAAGGAAATTTGTGATAACGTTTGTTTATGCGGACATGAGTGGTCTTTTCCATCTTTTTCATGGCCACAAAACTCCCTCAGAGGAGGGAATTTATAATCAGTTCACTCCCCGAAGTTTCTGCGTTTAGTGAGATAAAGAAAGCATCAAGAAGGCTTCTTTCTGCATCCGTTCATCTCAGATGTCTTCAATGTGAAATAATCTTATAGTCACTCTGAATGTCCAAGTGGGCACCCGAAAAACCGCAGTACCCTCCTGGCTGGCATCCCCACTGCCTCTCCGGCTTCCCACCGGCAGCTTCTCCCCACTGAGCCAGAGGGACGCATCCAAAACTGAAATCGGATAACACCCCTTTTGTCCTTAAAACCCTCTGAAGACCCAGTGCCTGGATTTTGGTTTTGAATACTGTTCTCTAATAAAAGGAGTGAGGGCTCCTTAGAGGCGTGGTGGGTCCAGGCCTGGACAGGGAAAACGGGACTAGCGGGAGCATTTTGCAGCGCCAGAAAATAAAGAAGCACTCCAATGACAAATGCTGGGAGAAAGTAAAAAAAGGGGCATGGGAGGGGCACCTGGGTGGGCGGCTCAGTTGGTTGAGTTGTCTCACTCTTGATTTCGGCTCAGGTCATGATCCTGGGGATCAAGTTCCGAGTCAGGCTCTATGCTCAGCATGCCTGAGATTCACTCTCTTTCTCTCTGCCCTTCCCCTGCTCTTTCTCTCTCTTAAAAAAAAAAGAAAACTTGTTTTTAAAAAGAGAGAGAGAGAGAGACAGAGAGAGAAAGGACATGGGAGTCATCTGAAAGAAGTCCTAGCAGCTGAAGCTGGAAAGACTTAGGCAACAAAAGAAACACTGGAGTATTAGACCATTAACCCAAAGTACAGAGTAAATGTCTTTGAGTCTCTATTGATATCAACAGATAATTTTTCTGGATAACTCTTCAGATAAATGGGGGAAGAAGAGACAAATCCATACGGAAGAATTCCAAATAACTTACGAAGCGACTTCGCCATTAGGGTGGCAGAACATGGCTTCTCATCCCTCAGGTGCGGGCAAGGCATGGCGGCCCTTCTAAGGGTAGACGACGGGGAGAGGGAAGGGAGGGTAACATTACAGCAGAGAGCCTGACAAATGCTCCCTCAGCTGGATGATCAAGGTCAAAGTCAGCAGTGGTAAGTCGTGTCCCCTTGATATGAAGTCATGAGGGGGGCACTGTACCTCTGTGGTCTTTCTCCCAGAATCCCAGCTGAGTAACTCATAACCCACGAGAAACACATTGGCCAAAATCGAGCTAAAGGACAGTCTACACAGCACCTGACTAGGACTATTCAAAACTGTCAAGGTCATCAAAAACAAGGAGGAGCTAGGAAACTGTCCCCGCCAAGAGGAGCCTCGGGAGATATGGCCTCTGATAGTAATGTGGTATCTTGGGTGGAATCCTGGAACGGAAGAAGGACATTAGGTAAAAACTTAGGAAACCTCTGGGGCGCTGGCGTGGCTCAGTTGGTTGAGCTGCCAACTTCGGCTCAGGTCATGATCTCGAAGTTTGTGAGTTCGAGCCCTGTGTCTGTGCTCCCAGCACAGTGCCTGGAGCCTGGTTCAGAATCTATGTCTTCCTCTCTTTCTGTCTGTTCCCTGCTCACACTCTGTGTCTCTCTCTCTAAAAAAGCAAACACACACATATCTAAAGTGACTATGGTAGCCAGTTTTGTGTTGTGCGAATTTTAACACATAACAAGGTATTTGAAAAAATAAAATAAACATTTTAAAGAGCACCTGGGCTGGTTCAGTCAGTTGAGCGCCCGACTTCAGCTCAGGACGTGATCTCAAGGTTTATGAGTTTGAGCCTTGTGTTGGGCTCTCTGCTGCCAGCGCAGAGCCCGCTTTGGATCCTCTGTCCTTTACTCTCTCTGCCCCTCTCCATCTCTCTCTCTCTCTCTCTCTCTCTCAAATAAAATAAACATTTACAAAATGAGGTTAAAAAGGCAAGGACAGGGGCACCTGGGTGGCTCCATGATCTGACTCTTGATTTCGTCTCTGGTCATGATCTCATGGTTTGGTTTGTGAATTCGAGCCCTGCTTCAGGCTCTGGGCTGATAGCACAGAGACAGCTTGGGTTTCTGTCTCCTTCTCTCTCTGCCTCTCCCCCGATTACTCTTTGTATTTTTCTCAAAAATAAGTAAAAATAAAACTTAAAAAAAGAGGCAAGGACAACTCGTACTAAAGACATTACCTTGTTGGGGTTTCTTGGGGTTGACGCTGCCCTAACTTGCCATCACCCCCCAGCCCTGCCCCACTGTGTGGTCCAGGGGAGAGAGACCAGGCTTGGGAGGTCTAATCCACCAGCTAAAATATAGCAGGCACAGGTTTAAATGTTTCCAAGTACAATCCAAGATCTTGGCTCCTTCAGATCAGATGAGAAACCTTCTGTAACAGGAAGCAATTTTTTTTTCTCTTTAAAAAGAGTTCACTCAGAATTTATTATGATTCAAATTGAGGCCAAGTGAAAGCTAACCCTCATATTTTCTACAAAGCGAAGATTGTTGATGGCGATAGCATAAACATGATTGCAGGAGAAACAATCACAAATCTTTAGAGGATAAACTGTTTTCAGGAACACCAAGATACCACATCGTTTTGACACTCATTACAAATAAAGATGCATTATATGTGTGTGATGGTTTTAACCTTCTAAAGTGTATTGGTGGGTTTTATTTATTGTGCCATTGGGCAAATCATTTGAATGCTGCCTGGAACTACGCAGGAGAAGGGGGGCGGTTGTTGGTGCTGGAGCAGGGCTGTCCCTGGCGTGGAGTCCTAAAGAAGGTAAGACAGGGTGGGTTCTAGGGGGAGAGGGCGTGTCTCCTCTACAGTCTCTGGAAGGAAGGAGAGGAGGCGGGAGGGGGGGCAGGGAGGACTGGAGTGACTTTGTTAAAGTGATGTCATCAAGGGAGCCAAGTAGAGCAGGAGGCTGTTACCGCTGGGAGAGGAGGGAGCCGGGGTATTTATACACCAGCTCCTGGCACTGGGCCCCTCCAGGGGGGGACACCTCCTCGGGCAGTGCCAGCCGACCTCCTGTGCGGCACTGGAGGGCTCCTGGGTCTCCTGCAGGTGCTGACGCAGCCACAGAGCAGGTGTGCTCAGCACTGTGAGGGCTGAGGGACTCTGTGCCCCGATACTGTGTCCAGTGTGTGCGTGTGGGGGGGCTTTCAGGAAGGTATAAAACAGTCCTCCCCGGAGACACGAGAGCAACCCAGCCTGGCGGTCCCAAGCACCCCATCACGGTACCTGATGGGGCATTTTGAATAAACACATAGCTCAGCTGCAGCTTCCTCTGACCACGCCGCGTGGGTGCTCTGTGCCGGCACTGGTGATGCAGGTGGGCAAGACCCCCTTGCTGCCCCCGGAGAGGTCGCGGGGCCTGTGGACCCGCAGGCAGAGGAGGGCGATGTGGGGGAGGTACGCGTGGTGCCCTGGTGAAGGAGCGGGGAGTGTCGGTGATGGGAAGCCGATGCCATGCTTCGGGGGACCAACTCATGCCAGAACATTCTAGGGAGTCCCCAAAATCATCAGCAGGGGGTTAGACCCCTGGAGATGGGGGGGGGTCCCAGCATCCTGGAAGAAGGTAGCCTCTTGGTAGGGTCCTTGCCACTCTTGTTCTTCCTTTGGGCAAGTGTCACTGATCTGCTCTGTGTACAAACAAGACCAATGAGCCAGGCAGGCGAGGCCCCTGGTGACCGTGTTCTGGTCGGGGGTGTTAGGGGAGGGCAGGAAGCAGAGCTCTGCCTTGTTCCTAGCTGATTCATCTCCTGGCGTCCATGACTCTATCCCATATTGTCTGTGCAACTGTGGGCAGGTTACTTGAACTCTCTGTGCCTCAGTTTCCTCCTCTGTGCAATAGTAAAGTATCAAACACACAGGGTTGTCTTTAAAATTAAAGAATCACTGGCAGTCAGGTGCGCAGAGCAGGCCCTGGGGCCTCAGGAGCTGGTCTGATTGTTCAGAGCTGTTCCCTATGGACCTTGGGTCCTGGGTCCTTGGTGGCGACCCAGCCCTCCTGGGAATGGCAGGGTACTGAGCACCATGCCCCGTGGCCAGGCCCCCAAGGAGGACCCCCAGTACCCTGGTTTGGGCTAGAACAGAGCGTGGCCCGTGTGGCTGAGGGACGGGTCCAGGACTCGGAGTCGGGCAGACGTGGGGTGGCGTCCCAGCCTCTCCACCACGTGTTGCCGTATGATTCTGGGGAAGTTACTTTCTCGAATCCTAGCTTCCTGGAGCACAAAATGGTGGTGCTCGTGCCTGCAGCCCAGGGCGGATGCTTCACTCACCTCGTGCTGAGCTGCAAATCCTGAATCCTAGTGGCGTAAACGCACCACCCTCCATTTCGCTGTGACTCAGTGGATTGGCACCATGGGCTGGGTCCAGGCAGGGGGTCTGCCAGTCTCGTTGGGGCTCGTGCAGACATCTGGGGTCAGCTGGGGGGGCGTGCGCTGGGCCACTGACTGAGGGCACTGGTACCTGGGCCACACTGTTATCATGGTCCTGCTGATTAGCCTGGGCTTGCTCACTTGGGGATGGTCTCAGGGCTTCTACGAGGGCCGCAAGTGAGCAAACCTGATGCCCAAGCCATTAGAGAAAGTCCCATGGCCAGACGTCAGGGGTGCATGAATTGATAGAGGGGAACCATTCGGCCAGTTTTAACATCTAGCAGGTTGTTTTGAGTATAAACGAGATTCTACAAATACAGCGCCTATTAGCATTGGGGATGCTCAAGAACTGTATTCACAGAGATGAGATTTCTCTCTCCTGTTTTGTTTTGAGTTCTACACCCAACGTGAGGCTTGAACTCACGACCCCGCGATCAAGAGTTGCATGTACTACTGACCGAGCCAGCCAGGCGCCCCATATCTCTCCTAGGTTTTCTTGGTGATTCTTAATTTTTTGTGAGCTGCCTTGTCTGTTGCCTCCCCGGCGTCAGGAGGATGGTCACTTTCAGGCAGTGACGTCCCCATGTGGGGTTTCACTGGGCTGGCACGGGGACACCGGTATCATTCTCTGTGTAAGACCCATGCCTCCACCTCCTCCCCACACACCCAAAGGCTGTTTTCTGTTTGCTTTATTTTGACCCACATCTCACTTTCCAAAAGAGCTGTTCATAGAGACTGCCCTCCAGCTGTCCTTTCCTCTGCTGCTCCCAGCCTCGCTCCTGCTCCTAATCTCCAGCTCCCTGGGGCATCTCCTCCCTCCTGTGCCATCTCCTGACTCTGCAGAGCCTTACATCTGCCTCGGAGGCTCCTCTCGGCTGGGGCCACAGCTTCAGGGGACTGCAGGGCGGCCCTGGGGCCACCAGGCTCCTGCCGGTAAGGACGGCAAAGGTGCGGGCACCCATCACAACTCCCAATATCTGCAGGCCAGATAGAGCGCACAGTTGCCCAGTGGCTCCTAGGGACTTTCTGCCCCCCATCTGTCAAAGAGAGGGGCCCTCTCCCCGTTGAGCCTTCTCGAGGTTTCCAGGGAGCAGCTTCCTCTTCTCTGTCCGATGCACTGGGAAAACGCTTAATGCTTTGAGCCTGGGGAAACCCAAATCACCAAGTCACCTACTGTGGAGGAGAACACAGGCTCAGATTCTCAAAACCTGGATGGTGTAGAATAGGAGTAACCGGAGCGCCACCCCACCCCTCCCCCAACCCGCCGAATCTGGTCAAACCAGACTGGGCTCCTGCCTCGTCAATGTCAACATCAGACAACCTTCCTCAGGGGCCAGGGCGCTCCACGGGGAGTGGGTCTCCTCGCCCCTGCAGAAGGCGATGGTACCTCCGAGACCCGCTTTGGAGCCAGCCTTGGGTCTGGTGTTTTACATATGCTCTCTTGCTAGTTCACACGACCTCATCTTGAGGCTGGCAGTGGCAAACCCATTTTATAGACACGGTCATTGAGGATCCGAGAGTTTAAGCATAATGCCTTTTGAGGTCAAAGTTTCAGGATGGAGCCTGGGTGTTCGGTGTGAGTGGGGGAGGGGTTGGAGAAATCCCAGGGGACCACTAATGCCAAATCCTTGTCCCCTGCCTGTGCTCCATGATAGGGGAATGGAAAGAGCATCATGCAGAGAGTGAGCAGGCCGGGTTCAAGTGTGCTTCGAAGGAAACAGGGTCTCTGAACTTTGCCATGAAGGTGAGTCTCCTTCAACTCTGTAAGCCTCAGTCTCCTTCCCTGTAAAATGGGGTTGTTGTCATGATCCATGAAGGGATGTGTGGAAAGCATCTAGGCCAATGCTTTGTACACACAGATCAGGGGCTCTATAAATACGGCCCCTACCTCACATCTCGGCTCCAGGAACTACACAAGGACGGCCCTTCTGCCCCTCCGGACAGCTCCCTGGAGGGCGGGTTGTTTCCAAGGGCAGCCCCGGGGCCCTACCGTCAGAGCCCGGCTGGGGCCCAGCCTTAGGCAAATGCTGTGGTCTTACTTCAGCAACCGCGTCTGCCAGACAAGTCCTAGCCCGAGTTCCTCTTGTAAATATTGATGGAGGCCCCAGACAGAGAGACACGAGAAAACAAAGGACCGTTTATTGATGACAGAAAAAGAAACCAACAGGGGGAAAGATCTACAGGCCCGACAGGAGGGGGACTGTTTAAAGAACGAGTGATACAGCCACTCCATGGGACACCGTGTCGCTACTGAGTGGGTGTTTACCGAGGGTTTGCAGCAACGCGGGAAATGTGTATTCTAACAAGCTAAGTGAAAAAAAGCGGTGCATTCAGCAGAATCACACCTAGGCAGAACTCAAGCCAAATGGAAATTCTGCTCAGAGGAGACAGGCCAGAGCGACGTGCACCAGGGAGGGGGCTGTCTCTGGCTGTTGAAACCAGTGAGATGTTTTCTGTGCTTTTTCTGTTTTCCAAGTTTCTTTCCTATAATGCCGTGGGTGGCCTAATGAGGAAAGTAACCCAAACTCAAAGGGGGTGTTTTTGGTTTTGTTTTAAAGAAGGAACCCTTCACGGGAGAGAAGGGCTGATGACCCAGGGAGGAGCTGAGTGACACGCGGGTCCCTGTGAGGCTGAGGGCTAGAGGTCAACAGACAAGGCTGTTAAAGAAGTTCAAGTGGAAAGCCTAGACTCTGACCCCACGGAGTATCACAGGCAGCCCGACACGCAGCCGAGCACTCAGGGCGTCGCTGTGCGATCTGGGCTCTGAAATGTGGGAACTCTGCCTCCCCCCCGGAACAGAGCGAACCCCGTGCAAGGAGCCTCCTTCTTTAACCTTGGCCGCACAGGGTTCTCTCCCGTGTGTGAATGACTACAGCCCAACAGCTGGGCTCCTGCCCTCTTCATGCCCCAGGGCGGAGCTCCCTGGCGGCAGTCTTGCCCTCCCTGGCTGGTGGTGACGAAGGTCCCCCCGCCCCAGCAGGGCCAGTCTTCCTGTGCCCTGAGCCAGCTCTGGTCTGTGCACTTCTCAGATCTTCCCACACATCATGCAGCGTGGGTTCTAGTCATTTGTTTGTGCATTTATTTTTTCTCAATTTTTTTCAATTTTTTATTAAAATTTTTTTAATGTTTATTTAATTTTGAGAGAGAGTGACAGAGCAGGAGTGGGGGGGGGACACAGAGAGAGGGAGTCCTTAGGGAATCCTAAGCAGGCTCTGCACTGTCAGCACAGAGCCCTATGTGGGGCTCAAACCCATTCACTGTGAGATCATGACCTGAGCCAAAACCAAGAGCCAGATGCTCAACCGACTGAGCTACCCAGACTCCCCTATGCATTTATTTTTTAAAATTGCCCATTTTCCTCCACCAGAAAGTGAGCTCTGTTAGGGCAGGGCCCTGCTGCCTTCCCGGCACAGTGCCCGGAGCAGTGCCTGGAAAAGTCTAAACAACCTGTCAGTGAATCCTGAGTATCATGGCTCCGGGTGCGGTCTGAGGGCTCCCTGAACTACCTTCCTCTATCATAATGGCCCTGACCACTCACTTCCCTTCCCTAAAGCAGTTGTGGAGACCAGGCCAGCCCCGAGGAACATGCCAGCTATGTGATGTTCCTGTCAGTGATGACAGCTGAGGGCCTGGGTTGGACTGGTTCTGAGGCTCAACAGGAAAAGATAGGCTGGTCGATTAGTGATGTCTGTGAGGCACCACAGGGAGGAAGATGAGATCCCACACCGCGTTCATCCTGAAGACCACACCCACCATCACTGGGTCTGGAAACAACTCTTCTGTCTTGTCTCTGGATTTGACTCCCTAGTCCCAACCAGGTGTATGCCATGGGGCTCTGAAACGTTTCCGGAGGGATCTGAGTTCCCCTTTGGCTTGGAACCTCCCCCACCATCCCTGAGCTTGGCTGTGGTCTAGTCATCTGCCTGGCCTCTCGCTGGTGGCTTGCCCCTGGTGACTGGGTGTGGCTTCACCTGTCCTCAGCTGCCAGAGTGGGTCCAGCTCCCAAGCAAACCGCAGCCTGGCATCGTGACGCTGAGTTACCCCACCTTCCCCACCAAGGGTCCCTTGGAGGCTCGTGCCTGAGGGTTGTCTCTGAGCTTGAGCATGGCCTTGGCGGGGGTGGGAGGGGTCATCAGGCTCCAGCTGTAGCCCCAACTCACTGTCCTCTCCCCGCCTCCAACTGAGGAATAAATGCCAGGCAGCCTCGCCCTCCAGGCCCTAGAATGGGGATGATGGCTTCGAGGGGGTCCAGTAAAAGTTCTCAACTGCATGCCAACCTCCCCGTTAATTCCTTCATTTTTCAGGAAGACCCCAGCTCAGCCCAGCAGCTGCTGTGAGCACAAGCTCCTGCCCAGACCCCCAGGCGGCCTTGGGGAGAACTTTCTCCAGGTGTTCTCTGGCCAGAGAAAGCCGTGAATGGTCCTTCCCATTTTCAAGGTAGGAACGCCAAAGCCCAAAGCATCCTGAGCTCCCTGCTTGTCAGGCCTGCCCTGGTGCACCCCTGTCTCTACTTCTCTCCTCCGGGCACCTTGTCACTTTAGAAGTGGTCCCAGCTGCCCTGGCCCCCAGCTGGCACGGAGAGCATGGCCACCCATCTGCGTATGCGTCATCCTCAGCCGGGGAGCAGGCTGTGGCCATAGGTCGGGCCAGTCTCTCTCTCTTCCCTCCAGGAGAACAGGCAACTTCCTGAGGTTGAAGGGCGGGGGGGGTCTCTACCCTTTTCAGATTTACCCACCCTGATGTGAGAGGAGATTCCAGTGTCCGCTAGATGGCCCATTGGAATGTTCTAGTTCCTCAGCTCCATCATGGGCCTGCCCCTCCCTGGTCCCCTGTCTGACCAGGCACACCGGGTGATCACACGGCACAGAGAGAGCAAATTATGCCATCGTCTCTCCCCAGCCCTGTCGGGGTGCCAGGGAGGGACTACCCAGCCCCCCACTCCCCACCCCGTCAGCTCTGAGACCCAGGGAGGGAGTCAGAGATCAGTCAGCAATGGGCCCAAGCAGGGGCCCAGGAGGATGGTGGCCCTCAGATCACATCTCCTCCCTCTCCTGGGACCCCTGGGGTTTGTAGTAGACCGGTATAAGACGTAGGTTTTCAAACGGCTGCTAACGGGAGGTTTCTCCTCCTTCTAGAGTTGTAGGTAAGGAGGAGTGGGTAATGGTCAATTTGCTCTGCAGACAAGAGTCCATGGGCAGCTCCAACTACAGCTGCAGAACCTCTCCAGCCATCTCTCCTCTGGCCGGGGGCCCCTTGGGGCTCCCTGGGGCTTCGGGCACAGCCAGAAACACCCTCCTTGTGTGTCCCAGCTGCTTCTGGGAACCCTGGAGGTAGGGACTCAGAGGCCAATGTTTCGGAGGGGAGCCTGGTGGCTTATAGAGACCGGGCCCAACTCCAGCGGGGTGGGCCCGAGGAGTTACTGGGGGTCAGCTGGCGCCTGAACTGTGGTTGCAGGAACGCTGTGTCCCTGGGCTTTGGTGGGGTCCTTCCTGATGCCCCTTCCCGAAACAATTCAGAGTTGAAGCAAGATGGCGCCCATCCCCGCACGCGCGGCTGCCTCCACGACACCGGTCCCTGGTTGTATTTTCACACTGCACCTCGACACCCCATGGGCAGCAGAGACGCATAGGAGACGCATAGGAGCAGAGACGCATCCAGCCAGCGGAGGAAGTAGGGTTAGAAGTCCCCGCTCGCTGCCCAAATTCCTGAGCTGCCTGCTCGCCCAGAAATGGCTGGGGGTGGGGGGGTGGCAGTGGGGTGGGGGGTGCTTTTTGCTTCCCATTTGTGCCGGAGAAGCGCAGCGGCCGGGGATAGCTAGACCCTGGTCTGAGGAACATCCGGGACGGGCAGGGCCAGGACGGCGGGCAGGAGGGTGCCCTGCGGGGAGGGGAAGCTCCGAGGCTCCTTAGGCACAAACCTGGGCGAGACGTGGTCGGCCAGGAAGCAGAGCGAGCGGCGGCGGCCCACGCAGTAGATGAGGTCGCCCACCACGGCGCACTGGAAGGCGTCGGGGTAAGGAGTCCGGAGCGCGGCGCACTCGTACCAGAGGCGGGCGCTGGCGCTGCAGCGGTGCACGCTGATGCCCAGGCTGCGGTTGAGGTCAAACCGGTAGAGAAAGCCGTTGACGGCCACCATCTCGGCCGTGCGGTCCTTGCCGCCCCCCGTGGGGCCGGCCTGCCAGCGCCGCTCCCGGGCGTTGAATCGGAGCAGCAGGTAGCGCAGGGTGCCGCCCGTGACGAAGATGTCGCCGGCGCACGCCGTGGCCGTGTGCGCCAGGGCGAAGGTGTCCTTGGGCAGCGGCGGTGCAAAGGTCCAGCGGTCCAGGCGGGGGTCGTAGCATTCCACAGTGTTCAGACACTCGCCCCCAATGGCGTACAGGTGGCCATCCAGGGCCACCAGCTGGCAGCGCGGCCGGGCCTGGTTCAGTGGGCTCACCTCGGTCCAGATCCCGGTCAGCGGGTTGTAGCAGAAGACGCGGTTGGAGGGCCGGTGCCCAGACCCCTGGCAACCAGACACCACGAAGAGATAGTTGAAGAGACTGCAGAGGGCGCAACCTTGGGACACAGCCTCGGAGGGCAGACAGGCCAGCGGGTGCCAGGCGTCCTGCTCTTCCTCATAGTAGCAGAGCCGGCCGGAGCCCTCCTGAGGGCACACGTCGGCCACCACCAGGCGCTCGCGGCCCTGGAGGCGGCGTCGGAGGATCAGCTCCCGCTCCGACCCGCTCAGGCGCCCATAGATGTCCGGGCTGCGCAGCACCTGCAGGTAGTTGTCACTCATCACCTTGTAGGCTGCTTCCTTCAGCGCCTCCAGCTTCTGCTTCTTGGCCAAGGTCAGCACCTGGTAGCAGTTGCCCAGATCCAGGTTCACGGCCGGCGCTGAGCTGGGGGCCAGCGACAGGTGGAAGAAATTGGTCCCGGCCACGAGCTGCATGTGGGGCTTCCCGCCACTTCGGGCTGAGCAGGACCCAAGGGAAGCCTGGGGAAGGGGGCGGCTGACTGGGGCCTCCTGGTCTGGGCAGGACGGAGGGGGGTCCCCGAAGCCATCGAGCTGGAGCTGGAGCTCTGGGTTCTCCGTGATGCAGAGGAGGCTCTCCTTCCTGCTGAAGCCTCGCGTGGAGGACGATGGCGCAGGCTGGGAGGAGGCGGGCGTTTCAGCTCTGGGTTCCAGGCCTCCGGAAGGGGCCTCTGTCCCCAGGGCACCTGGCAGGGCCACGGGAAGGGGGGCCTCAGCCGGGGCCGCTCTCCTGCGGGCCAGCCTACCCTTGGAGGTGGCCCGGGAAATGGACTCGACATAGTAATCATACACCTTGCCCTTCAGCCTGGGCCCGATCCCCTCCGCCTTCTCCGGTATGAAATTCTCCTCCACCCGGACCTGGGACATGGACGAGTAGGTATAGGAGGCGCTGGCAGCTCCCTCTTGCTGATGCAGGGCCAGGCCCAGGTCTGCGGCAGCCTGGAGGGCCCCGGCCTCTCCCCTGTGGACCCCCGTCACGCGAGTGAAGACCCAGCTCCTGTTCATGTCACTCTTGCCTTCCATGGGAGCCATCAGGAAGCCCGTCGCAGGGCCTCTCGTTGGGGGGCACTCCTGCTCCACAAGCCCAGGCCCCGGGGGTCTGCCGTCCCACCATGGGGTAGGCTTAGCGCCCACACTGCTCCCCTCTGCCTCAGTGAGGCCAGGTGGGGAGCTGTGGGGTTCGCTGCCCAAAGTGGGGTGGGGGGGCGGCTCAGGCTTACCGCCAACAGCTGTTCCTCCTTCCTGGCCACTGTGGCGAGAGGGGGGCAGCTCAGAGACCAGGCTCTGCCCCCCCAGTTCAGCACCAGCGCCCTTCTTCTTGGGCTCCCAAGCCTCTTGGGCTTCTGAGCCTTCGGAAGAGGGTCCTGTTGCCAGGACTGCGGAGTCTCCCTGATTCTCCCAGCCACAGCCCAGCGGTGCTCCGGCCCCCTTGCTTCCCCTCCGGCGTCTCAGAGCTCGGTGTGGTGCCCCGGGAACAGCCCCCTGGACGGCTGGCTTCCTGGAGCTCTCAGCCTCCTCCTTGGCCTCAGCTTTGGAGTCCCTGCTCCCCAGCGGGGCCTGGGCAGGCCTCAACCTGTACAGCCTGTAGGCTGCGGTCACCAGGAGCAGGACAGCGAGGGACAGCACCACCTTGCCTGTCAGCTGCATGTCCAAATTCCAGTCCTGGGACTCTGCCCCTCCTCTTCCAGGGAGCATGTTTCCCAAGCCGACCTGGGGCTGAAGAATGTCAAGAATCTGATTAATGATTGCCCAATAGGGCCCGGTTTCTGGTTCCTGCGGAGCTGAGCTGACCCGCAGGGGGTCTGGCCTGGCTCGGGCCAGCCAGTGGCCGGCCACTGGAGGAATCGGAGCACGGTGACCTTGAGCTGGCGGAGGGTGGCCAGTGGGGCTCTGGGCAGGCGGATCTTGGCACTGGCCTCCTAGGATCCTTCAATGCTTTCCCTGGGAGCGAGGGTGGGAGTTGTGCCCTGGGGCTGAGCTTGTGATCAGTCACCCGGAGCCAGCAGCAGCTGGAAGATGTCAGCAGAGTCCAGCAGGCACACAAAGAGGCAGGAAGTTCTTGACCAGGCCGTCACCTGATGCCAGGAAACGCACGGGGTTGTTTATTATACGTATGTGTGTTTTATTTTCTCTTTTGCAAATGCACTGGGCCACGGTGGGTGTGGTGGTTTGTGAGACGGGTGGGGCCACGGCAGGTGCGGCATGAGATCCTTCCCATTGGTTTCCTTCCTGTTGGGGTCTGCCTGTCCCCGGGGTAAGGTCACAGTTAGCAGCAGAGAAAGCTGAGCCAGGGACGACTGCCAAGCCACCTGATCTGGCTCTGAATGCCTCTGCCTGCCTTCTGGGCCCTCCTGAGAGCAGATGGAGAAAGCACAGGGCGTTAGTGTCCAGATCAACGTAGACTCAGGGCACATCCTTGGGCTTGAAGACAGGTGAGGGGCCAAGGGAGAGTCACCCACCCCCATCTCACCAGTGCTGTGGCTCCCAGATCCAGACTGCCTAGCTCTCCCCCTTGCCAGCTGTGCGCCCTTAGGCAAGTGACTTCACCTCTCTGTGCCTGTTACTTCATCTGAGAATGAGGGGAGCAGCATGTGCACCTCGGAAGGTTGTGGTGAGCATGCGTAGAGCCCATAGTGCTGAGCTCCGTCGTGTAAAAAGCTCAGTAAATTATCATCCGTTCTTCCTCCTCCCCCCCCACCCCCCAGGCTTCTCATCATTCATGTTAAGTGTCATGAGCTGGACCTGAAGTCCAGCTCCAGTTCTGCCCCTCTCCTGGACCGGGTCCTCTCAGGGCACCCAGAAGCCAGGGCAGGGCCCTCAAACTCGTATGGGGCCAGCGAGTAAAGTGGGTGATGTTCCCAGCAGGTGGGCCTGGCACTGCCCAGTCCCCCTGGTGTTGGAGCCTCTTAGAGCCTGCCGTAGGATGGAGATCACTCTCAGTGTCCAAATGTTGGTATCCAATTAAAACAGGAGAAAAGGGGCACCTGGGGGGCTCAGTCCGTTAAGTGTCTGACTCTTGTTTTCGGCTCAAGGAATGAGCTCACAGTTTTGTGAGTTTGAGCCCCAAGTCGGGCTCCGTGCTGACAGCGTGTAACCTGCTTGTGATCTTCTCTCTCTCTCTCTCTCTCTCTCTCTCTCTCTCTCTCTCTCCATCACTCTCTGCCCCTGCCCCACTTGCGCTGTCTCGGTCTCTCTCAAAATAAATAAATAAACTTAAAAATAATAATAAAAAATAAAAAATGAGAAAAAGTAAAATGCTCTGTGGGCCAAAGGAAACACATGGCTGGGAGGAGTTGGGCCCTGAAGCTTTAACTTGCAGAGAAACTCCTGACTGTCCACGCTGGTGTCCAGAGCCGCCATGTCCAGCCTCAGTTTACCCTTCAAGCTCATCTGTCCATTGCCTTGAGCACCAGGCTCCAGGCTGGGCTCAGGCCGACCTCCCGTATCCTCATTGGCCCTCATCCCTCAGCCCCTCAGAGTGGAGTCCAAGGCAGTGCCTTCCTCCTGGGTCGTCTTTCCTTTCTTTAGGTCTCTTGTTTTCTGCGAGTCTCCTGCAGCCTTTATGACATAAGTCAAAGCCCGCAGATCAAAGTGCACCCGTTCTGCTGGCCCGAATGGGGCCGGGCACAGTTGGGGACACCTGCCAGTGTGTGCTGTGCCTTTCCACGGCTAGAATGGGGGTGGGCAGTCTGATGGAAGAATCTCATCGGATGCCCACCCCTCTTGGGAGAGATGCCCTTGTCACCCCTATTTTACAGCAGCTCCGAGATCACGTCAGTTGGCTTGTAAGTGGGGACTTGCTTCCCTGTTTCCAGAGTTCAGGGTTTTACATACCTGAGTTCACCCATCAGGTGTGGTTCCCCAGGAGTCAGGCCTCCACGGCTGTTCTGCCAGCAATTGGCAGCGGGGTCCGCGCTTTCCCTCTCTCACAGTCAAAATTGTGATTTTCTGATATCCAGAAACAGGTGTCTAGCACTGAGTATTGATACAGGAAGGACGGGGGTGTAGACTGATTGATGGAACAAATGCTCACCAGGTGCTTACCGTGCACCAGGCCCCGTGCTGGTGCAATGACGCGGGTTACGGAGACACCTGTGGCCTGGGCACCATGGTGGACTGCTGCGTCCGGAAGACGGTGATGAGCAAGGAGGGGGTGGGGTGTGATGCGGCTCGCCGGGCAGGATTCCCGTGGGAGAGCGCACCAGGACGGCACAGAGTGTGGACGTGGCCAGAACGGGGAAGGCCGAGGGGAGAGAAATAGCAGATCCGAGTGTACAGCGTTAAGACAGCCATGATGGCGCATGCAGACCTCCAGATTGAGGTGTGTGCAGGGCGGGGTGTCAGATGGCCCTGATTCGCCTCCTGGTGTGGCATTTCCTGACACTGTCCCTTGTCTGTGGACCGAAGTAACACCTGCAGGGCAGCGGAGCCCAGATTGAATGGATTCAATGAGGCTTCCCACCGTCCATTCCAGGACACACGTGCCACGGCAAAGATGGCTGCTACTCACTGTCTCCAAGAGGGTCCCCCAGCCCACACCACGCAGGGTCACGTGGGAGGCACCAGGGTCAGGAAAGAGGCACACGGAGCAGAGGACGGTCTAGGAGCGTCATTGTGGTTTTCATGGAAAGGAGTGGACAAGACAGCGTGAATAATGTCAGGGGCCCCAGGGCCGTCCTCGTTTGACTCCGACCCGGTCCTGGGGTAAGTGGGACAGCGGCATGTGGGCCCTGGTGCGTAAGAGCCTCCTGAGGGTTTGATAAAGGAGGTGGTTGTGGCTGAGTTTTGGGCCGGCTCGTTTGCATACGGAAGGTGCACTCCCACGTGAGTCCTTTGCTCCCTGTAGGAGTTCACCCTCTGCTCAGCGGGACCTCAGGAATAGAGAAAATGAGAGGATATGGTTACTCCAGAGACTCAGAGGACCAGAAAATGCAAGAACCAGGACTTGGGGGCTCCCAGAGGCCGCGAGCTCCCCTGCAGGGCAGTGGGAGCGAGCCTCCGCTTTGCCCCCAGGTCTCACTGCATCCTGCAGGTGCACCTGCCCGCCACACGCCCGCGAGCTGGCTTCAAACTCCATAAATTACAGCTTTCTCCATCCCCCACCCCCACCCAGTCTGTCTGGAAAAAGTAAAATGAACAAACGAAGACGGGAGCGAAATTAAGAGATAATTGGAAGCGTATATTGGGCTTCTGTGAATGTTCGCGCCGGCAATCTGGCCTCTCCGTGCCGGCAGGACGAATTGGGAGCTCTGGGGTTGGCTCAGGGGGGGGATAAAACAGTCAGAGATAGGTGCGTGCCCATCTTCCGGTGATTGGCTTTGGATTCCGTGGTGCCGGTGCCTCCCCTGGTCTGTGTTTGCCAAGGTGGAGGCTGGGTGGTGAGGCCCTGGGCGGGGGGCAAGGCCGGGAGGAGACCTGGGTGTCCCTGCAGGGAGGGGGACACACGCGCACGCAGGCATGCATGCACACACCCACACGTGCATATGTGCACAGACATGCATGCAAATGCACATGCACACGCTTGAGGGAGAGAGTAGACTTTTGAGTCCAGAAGGGTCAGCGGTTAAAGGGTCCTGGTCTGACTGATGAGGAGGCTGAGGCCTAAAGAGGGACCGTCCGTCTAGCTGGGGCCGGGACACAGGGCATGGGGCTGGGCCTGGGTCATGGAGGAGGGGGTCAAGGACAAGTTCCTGCTCGTCCAGAGGGGCACAGGAAGTATCTGGTGGTGTGACGGGGGTTCTTTCCCCTTCCCCAGCGGCCTTACCTCGACCTACAATGGGCATCGTCCCGCCCGGCCCCCCACGCTGTCCCCTCGCCGCTGCGCGTCACCCGTCCACACTGCTTGTTCGGTGCTGCAATCTCTCCGCTCACATCGGTGAATGGGTACTTCCCCATCCCCACCAGCCTGGCTCCCAGCCCGCCAGGACCCCCTCTGTCCTCTCTGCCATTTATGACCTAGAAGTTAATGCCTAGTATTGCAAGGATCCTCCAACCTTGCCTCACTTCGCGAGGGCCGAGCTGCTCTGGACCGGGCAGTAAAATATCGAACATTCCCAGGGGCTCTGCCACCCCCTGGGCCCCTGTTCAGCTCCATCTGGGGTGATCCTGGCACATTAAGGGACTGAGGACACCACCCTGGTCAGGGAATCTGAGACAGCAAAGGTGAGGCCAAGCAGGGACCCTGGGGGACCCACCATGGTGAATACCACCTGCTGAGCCTCAAGTGCCAGCTCACCCTTCCAGCACCTTCCATCAAGCCTTTTACCCACATGACCTCAACAAATAGGTGTCATGGCTGTTATAGGCACAGCCTGTGACAGCACTTCCGATTCTGCCATTCTGTGTGACTGGCGTTGTCATTCTCATTTTATTTTACTTTATTTTATTTTATTTTATTTATTTTTTATTTGAGAGAGAGAGCAGGGGAGAGGGGCAGAGAAAGAGAGAGAATCTTAAGCAGGCTCCATGCTCAGTGTGGAGCCTGACACAGGGCTTGATCCCACGACCCTGAGATCATGACCTGAGTCGAAATCAAGAGTCAGATGCTCAGCCGATTGGCCCCCTCCCCCCTCATCTTTATTCTATAGGATAAGGCACTGAAGCTCCCAAGAGGTGAGGGGGTCTTGTCCCATTTTCCACAGCTCGTGAGCCATATGGAGGTGGGGCTCAGGTCAATGTTCTCTTTGACCTTGGCCCTGTGCCTACCCTGCTCTCTGCTGCCAAGGACCTCCACAGAACCCTCAGGGAGGCTAAACACTGCTTTCCAAGGAGACGTGTCACTGTTGTTCCTATAAGTCCCGAGACAAGCAGAGGCCAGGGCTGGGTGCGGCCAGGATTTTGGAGGTGACAAGTCGTGCTGCAGTCACCAGAAAGGAGATCAGGCCTGGAAAGGAAGTTTCAAAGAGTCGGGAATGCCAAGGGCAAGAAGAAATGTCCTACTTACGATTCCACTGCATAGACCATTAGGAAATGGAATAATGGCATGTGATACGTGCCTGTGAACTTGATGGGGAAATTGAACGTGAAACAATTCACGGGTGCTGTCTGAGAAGGCAGAGTGCATCCTGATTTTTGCGCAGGGGGTGGGGTGAGAGGAGGCAGAGGGAGCGCCCTCAGGTTTAAGCATGAGGCGTACCCCCCGCCTGCATTCAGGGCTCAAGCCTTCACAGAGGCCCAGGGCCAATAATAGGAATAATAGCCGTGACTGGGGGGCACCCACTCTGGGTCAGGCCCTGGGCTCTGCTGAGGTTGTGGGCACCATCTCCTTCCTTTTGCACCAGCCCTGCTGTGGGGGGCAAGACCCATTCCAGAGGCGAGGAAACCGAGGCTCAGCGTCTCGCCTGAGGCTAAGTTTGTTTTCCCAGATTCCCATTTTCCAGTGACCCTTGTTAGCTAGCAGGATAGCAGCCCTCCCCCACCCCCAGCCTCCAAAAGTCAGAATCCTGCCGCTAACCGGATCCCTCCAGGAAGCACTGTAAATGCTTGGATCAGTACCCCGCCCTCCCACAGACCCAACTGTCTGACCCTGAATACTCTCAGAAGAATGTGGCTTCTCCTTCCCTGCGTCAGAGAGAGGTCACACCTTTGTCACAGACCCTCTGACATCAGCTCTCACAATAACCTTAAAAGACATCGCCATTGAGTCTGATGGTCAAAATCTCTGTGCCTCAGTTTCCTTCTCTCTCAAACAGACGTGGTGCCATCTGCCTGTGGGGTTATTGTCAAGAACACCTTAGGACGCCCAGGAGGGCACCTGGTGCAGGTGCATAGTGGTTGATAAGTGTTTACGGACTATCTTGATGGATCAGAAGAGAAAACTCATGGTCAAGGGCTGGAAGTGTGTTTTGCCTGAAATGCTTCAGAGACAGTTTCTCATCTAAGTGGATTTCTGCAACCTTACCTAGCAGCTGAGTTCTCCCCGTTTTACAAGGAGAGGACTCAAGGGTTAGGCAGCTTGACCTAGCTAGGAAATGACGGACCTGAGTTTCCAGCCAGGAAGCTTTATGTCCAAGGCTTTGCTTCCCGCTGGGCTGTCTAGCCCAGCTACCCACCCCCCTGCCTCCTGTGGACTCCTGACAGTGGCCAGCCCTGCGTGCCCTTCCCGGAACAGCAAGCCCCTGGTCCGGCTGTCCCCAGAGCCCCATCCTAGCAGCTTGTGGCTCCCACCCCTTCCCCCCAACTCTCGGCCTCCTCTTCTGCAGCCCCCTTTCCTGCACGGTCACCCGCCGGCTCCAGGATGTCATGTGGCTCCCCATGGCCTCCCCTTTCAAATCTAAACGCCTTGGCCAGTTCTCCAAGGTCCTTTTGACGGCCCAACCTCATTTGTCACTGTTCCCAAATACCCGTTCTGCTCCAGCCAAGCTCATCCGTTTACTGTCCCCTCGTCCCTGCTGTCGCACGGGCCATTTCCCCCACTCACGGCCTTCTTTCCCACATCTCTGCTGTGCTGTTCACTTCCGCAAAACCCCGGATCAAAACTGGGCCTTCTCTACTGGGAGTCCAGCCAGGACGTGGTTCCATCCACTTTCTGGGTCTCTGGTCCCTCTGAGGATCCCCTGGAAATTATAGACCCTCCTAGAAAAATGCATATACACATACTATTTCACATGCAAATTCTGGAAAGTCAGCCCTGGGAGTCCTTGTTAAGAAATCCCTGAGTTAGGGGAAGGCGCATACTGAGCATTAGGAAGGATACATCGGGTTGGTTTTTGGGGTAAGAAATAGGCCAGCTCCAGGTGGTTATGTTTTAAAATATGTGCTTTGGGTTATTCCATGTGAAAGAAAGAAAGAGAGGGAGGAAAGGAGGGACGGAGGGAGGAAGGAAACAAGGAAGGAATAAAGAGGGAGAGGGAGGGAAGAAGGAAGAAAGGAAGGAAGGAAGGGAGGAAGGGAGAGAGAGAGAGGGAGGGAAGGAGAAAGAAAGAAAGGAAGCAAGCAAGCAAGGCTTCCTGGTCAGATAAGTTTAGAAAGCACAGCTTTGTGACCTCTGAGCTCAGTTTCTTTATTTGTAAATTGGGACCAATAAAACCTGCTGCTATATACATTGTCACGGTGATCAGTGAGTTAAAGTGCACTGAGGACCAGCTTTTCTTTGGTCCCCAACATCCTGTGCTCTTCTCAAGAGAACACCAGGACGGAGAGAAGCAGAGATCCTCTCGAGCCCGTGCCCAGCAGAGAGTGGGGCTGGGGGCGCTGGGGACCCGGTGGGCGTGGCTGAGCCCTGAGCCAGCAGGGCGGGGCCGTGGGAGCCCCAGGTCCTAGGCTGACCCATCTCTCCCAGACACTAGAGAGCTGGCGCCGACCCCTGAGAGGCAGGACGGGTTTGCGTTCCACAGCCCTGAGCCTCTAAATGGAGCTAACTCAGCGCAGCCAGGGGCCTCACTGGCCCATTAGAGCTGTTGGGGCTGATTGCAAATCAATGCTCTGAAAAGAAGACAGCGGCCCAGGTGCAGAAGGCGGAGAGAGTGGTCCCAGCCAAGCTGCAGGAGTGGGAGGAGGGAGGGGAGGCCATGCGGCCAGCAGCAAGGAAAACCAGGTCCAGGGCTGGAGGCCGTGCACCAAGCACCCCTAGGATGCTAGGGGCCAGCCCGGGCCCGGCTCTGGGGAGGGAGAGACAGACGGACGACAAACATATCCACTGAGCACCTACTATGCGCCAGCCATATTCTCCATCATTTAGTTTTTGCAAAACCCTGAGGTAGAGACACCATCACGTATCCCACCAAAGCCAGGTTCATTTCCTCCTCCTGGGCACCCAGGAAAACTACATTTCCCAGATGCCCCTGCAGGAGGGGAGGCATTTGATGGAGTCTGGCTTAGGAAAGGCAGGTTGAACTGACCTGAGTGGCTGCTGGTTTGAGGCACTGAAAAACCAGCGCGCTGCCTCCCCTCCTTGGTCCTTTTACAGGGGTGATGTGTCCCAGGTGGACGAGCCTCCCCTCCCCCAACCTCCAGCCCATACAAGACCGCGACAGTGGTATTCGGTTGAATGGCTGAGATTGCGGGGTTTGCTGGTTTCAGAAGCCAGTGTCAATTTCCTGGGCCAACGTCAAGTTCAACGATAGAGGGATTGTTCCCACTTTGCAGATGTGAAAGGTAAAGTCCGAAGAGGCTCAAACCTACCCAGCTAGTAGGCTCAGCCTCCCACCTATACATAGCCTGCCCCCTCCAGAAACTCACCAGTGGGGAAGGATCACATCAGAGCAAATGCTCGGGGGCTATGGAAACAAAGAGGAAAGAGCCAGGGCTTTGGGGGAGAAGGGCTTCCCAGAGCTGAATCTTGAGGGATTTGACAGGTAAGCAAGGTAGGGAAAGGACAGTTGAAGCAGAGGACCCACAGTGCAAAGGCCCTGAGGCCGGCGACCGTAATTAATAGCTTGAGGTGGAGGAATTGTTCAAAATGTTCCAAAGCATAGGGGGATGTTGAGGCAGCCACCGTATGTCTCCATCTGGGTGGGAATGACTTGGAGAGCAAAGGAGTTCGGGAACTTAATGCAAGAAAGACTGAAATCAGAACCAAGGAAGGATTTCCCTTGACTGGAACATTCCAAATAATGCAGGCATCACTAGGAACCAGGAGGAGGAGAGGGGACACTTTCAGTTTGGAGAAAGGGGAGCATAAATTGTATCTCCTTGTCCATGACCCCTGCGTGTGACCCCCTTACTTCTGTCCCCTCTGCCGCTGGTTCCCAGGAGCATGCTTCTTTTCTGTTCTGAGTTCTGATCTCGCAGATGCTATCATTTAAAGACGGTGTCGCAGCCCAGGACCCTGGGCTCCATGGTGCAAGGTGATGGCACTGTTTGCAGAACGATTTTGCTTCACGTTTCTCTAGCTGGTGACAGGTGAACGCTGCTTCTTTTGTTCTCCGTCTTCAGAGATGTCATGTCCATTTCCGGTGCTGCCCGAGATCCCAGGTAGATGGATGGAGCACACACCTCTCAGATCAGAGCCTTAATGTGTGCAGTTTCCATGCAGCAGGCTCGCTTTGCCAGAAGTCAGAGCCTCCCAGAGCTGAAAGGGACCTTGGATGCTGACAGTCAGACCCTCTTGTGTGACAGAGACCGCACAAAGGGAGGTGATGCCCCCACGTCTACGCAGAGGGGACCCATGTGCCAGTGCCGTTGCTTTAGCACTGAGGTGGGCTCAGGGACCCCACCCCTTGCAACTGTCCTCCCCCTGCCCTGGGGGCTTGCAGGGTGCTGCCCCCATCCCCCAGCAAGCCAGTGAGCTAGGGGCCCCTATAGCTGTTTCACGAAAGAAGAATCAAGGCCCCAAAGGGAGGTGACCCTGCCCAAATCCCTCAGCTCAGAGGTGGCAGAGCTGGAATTGTGGTCCTCCAAGCCCGGTGGCCACCCAAGAGGGGAGGCGAGATGGCTCAGGAAAGCCCAGCATCCTCGTGCCCAAGCAGTATGGCAGAGATGGGAGAGACCCTTTCCTAGCTGTCGAGGTGCCCAGCTGGGACACCAGGGCCCCTGGTCAACCCCCGGCAACGCTCAGCACCGAACAAGCGCAGTGAGGATCCGTGGGACTCGCTCTCCATGGGGGGCTGGCTGTGCGTGCAGGGAGTGTTGGCTCCTAGCTGGTCCTCCGTCAACATTTGTTGAATACACACGTGAGTAAATGAGGACAGACGAGTTACCTTGCGGACAAGAGCAAATGAACACAGCAGACCGAACCTTTAATTTGTTTGAATACTGCGGGGAGATGCCCTGGTATCTTCAGGGCCAAGAACTGATGCATCAGGGAGGCTGGGAGGGGCGGCAACCGGGAGGAGGGGGTGTGGCTTCGCAAAGCAATTGCCGAAGGGAGGCATGGGGGGTGGAGGGCGAGGGAGAAGAGCTTGTGCAAAAGCCCCAAGGTGGGACTAGCATCTGGGTTGGGATGATGGTGGCCAGAGCTGGGGCCACGTTAGGGTGACAGGAGTGACATGTGAGCGGAGCCGGCCGCCATCTCTGAGCTCTGCAATCACGCTTTCTCTCTCCCAACTCTTCTCGGGGCTACATGGGGACAAGTCAATTGTGTTGAAGTAGATGTCAGATAAGGCCTGGAAGGAAAACAGAAGAAAAGAAAAAACCCGTTCCTAGGAGAGCTGAGTGGAAGGATTGTGATCAATCATTTCCTTACAAGTCAGGTTGCCCTGGGGATGCATTTTGGCATTGCTTCCTGAAAGAGTTGTGCGTTCCTGGGCAGGTGCCGCCTCTTCTCGGGGTCTCAGTTTTCCCCTCTGTAACATGGGTGGGAAGTTGGAAACTCTCCCCTGTGCTCAAGATCTTGAAGGTCTCTTCTCCCAGCGGGAACCGGCAGGGACAGCAGGTGGAGATCTGAGGCGCTGGGGGCCCCAACCTGTGCTTCCTCTCTGACCCCTGCCCGAGGGAGCTGTGCTCGTCCTTTGCCAGCCCAGCCGTGCCTCCCAGCCTTCAGGATCCAGCCTCAGCGCTGGCTCCTTCACGTATCACAACTAACCGTCATTAATGTTTTACAGTGAAAGTCATAACATTGACTTTGCTGTCACCAAGTGCTGTGCACCCATCCGGGGCCGCCCTGGGAGGTAGGTACAGTACATCCTTCCTAGGTGGGGAAACTGAGGCTCAGAGGGGACAAATGACGTGGAGCGTTATCTGGCCAGGGGCACCACCACCCTGGAGTGTGGCCCCCAGGCTAGGCCCAGTGCCCCCACCCTAGGCAACCAACCACTGCAGATGTAAAAGTCAGGGCAGGAGGGTGGCCTCTGGAACTGGTTTTTCTTGTTCTGGGTCTGAGCTGGAGGCAGCCAGTGCGCCCAGTCTGGACGAGGAGGACTTGGAAACTGCTCTTGCAGAACCTTCTGGTCACACGATCTTCTTTTGCCCCTGCGGGCTGGGGGAGGGCAAAGCGGGGGGGCCCCTCGGGCTGGAGCCTGACATCTGTGATAAACCGCAGAGAACATGTGTGGGCGAGGCAGCCGCAGGGCACGGAGCACGGGACCTGGGTTGAGGACCTGGGCTGGGGCACTGGCTCTGCGGGTGATCTGCAGAGTGGCTTGGGTCAGGCCCCTCCTGTTCCAGCCTCAGTTTCCTCTTCTGTTAAATGAGTACATTGAGTGCTTCCTAACAAGCGGCCAGGGTTTACACTGACATTGCGTGCGTGATGACAGAGAGAGGCGTGTGCTTACGTGTGTGTGTGTGTGCGTGTGTGCGTGTAGGGTGGGGGAGGAGCTGGGTTCCTCCTCAGGTCAGAGTGGTTGGCACACAGAAGAAAGAGACGGGTAAGGAGGAGCCCCTGATGCACAGTCGGGAGGCCAGGTCCTGGCTACGGCACTGACTTGCTGTGTGTCCCTGAGAACACTGCAGTCCCTCTCTGGGCACATGGATCTCCATAAAAGAAGTGTCTCTGGCCAGATGGTCTTAAGTATTCCTGTGGCTCTGTGCAACTGCAGAATGTGGCTTTTTTGTTTTTTAAGTTTTATTTATTCATTTTGAGAGGAAGAGAGAAAGACAGCATGAGCAGGGAGGGGCCGAGAGAGAGAGAGAGAGAGAGACTCCTAAGCAGGCTCTGCATCACCAGCGCAGAGCCTGATGCAGGGCTTGAACTCATGAGCCATTGAGATTGTGACCTGAGCTGAAATCAGGAGCCTGAGCTACCCAGGCGCCTCTTAAGCATTTTTAAATGAAAGAAGGCAGAAGTGTCCCAGCCACCACACAGGTGGCAGGTGGCTGGGCTCTCCCAAGGTGACCTCCCAGGGCTATTGGGAGGAAGAAAGGAGATGGCTGTGGGAAGCTGCCCACCCCCCATCTGGTTGCATCTGGGTGACAGGTGTGCAGGCAGAGTAAGAGCCCCTCCCCCGGACGTCCATGTCCTAATTCCTGGAACTTGTGACCATAGGTTATGTGGCAAAGGGGATATTGAGTCCGCAGATGATGCAATAAAAGGTATGGGCCGGCTCACCCTACAGTGGGGAGAGGGCCTGGGATTATCTGGGGGATTATCAAGGCGATCACAAAGCCCTTTGAAGTGGATGAGGGAGGCAGGAAGGTCAGTGTCAGAATAATGAGACGTGAGAAAGACACGGCTGGACTCCGTGGGCTCTGCAGGGACAGGAAGGGGCCACCAGCCAAGCAGTGTAGGCGACCTCTCAAATCTAGAAAAAGGCAAGAAAGCAGATTCTTCCCGGCGTCCCCCGCTGACATCTTGACTTTGGCCCCCTGAGGCCGGCATTGGCCTGCTGACTTCCAGGACTGTAGGATCACAGTCATGTTGTTAAAGCCACCTTGTCTTCGTGGTTTGGGACAGCAGCATCAGGACGTGAATGCAGGAGGCGCAGGGAAATATCACATGTGGGAGGACTGCTCCCCCCCGTCTATAAGCAGCCCCCACCTCGCAAAGGCACCCACTCTGGGGGGGCGTCGCCTCCGAGCCTGGCACCGAAGGTGGATGGGAGTCGTGGAGGCTCTGAGGGTCAAGGGAGGCTCCGGGCAGAGCTGCTCAGGTGTTGTTTCTCCAGATTTCCTGTGTCCCTCTGGCCCAGGTTCAATTCTCTAGCGAAGCAGCGACTCAGCTTGGTGACTCCCACCCCTGTCTCCGAGCACGAGGGTCCCTGCGTGGCCCGGGCCTGCCCCGTTCAGCTGCGACGGTAGATCGTCTTGAAGCTGCTTAGATTCCGAAACCTGGGCTACCGGCCTGCGCCCCTCACCGCCTGGGCCTGTAAATAAACCCGGCACGGGGAGTTCTGTGGGACTTGACATC
The DNA here is from genome assembly GCA_004023845.1 of Helogale parvula. NCBI lineage: Eukaryota > Metazoa > Chordata > Mammalia > Carnivora > Herpestidae > Helogale > Helogale parvula. The sequence continues at coordinate 70,861 of PJEM01009367.1, forward strand.
CACACGAAGACAGACTGTGACCTGGACTGTGACCTGTTACTGAGGCTTCCCAGACAGCCCTCCTCCTGCCCTCTTGTCTGCTTCAAATCCCTGCCCAGGCACGGGCTCCACCCCTGCACGCCCAGGCAGGGGCTCCCCCCTGCACACCCAGACACTGGTTCTCCCCTGCATACCCAGGCACGGGCTCCCCCCACTGCACACCCAGACACGGGCTCCACCCCTGCACACCCAGGCACAGGCTCCCCCCTGCACGCCCTGGGATTTGCTGGCTGCGGTACACAGAGGTGGGCTTTGGTGCAAGAAATGTCCGGGGAGCGATGTTCTTCCTCGGGGCTGCTCTCGGGGTGCTGTGCCTTCTCTGCCGGCCGTCCCGCGCTCCGGAACCCAGGCTGGGGTGCTCAAGGGGCTCCATGGAGAGGGCGGGAGGGACCACAGTGCCACCTCCCAACTCCCCTCCCACCAGCAGCCCCTCACGACTGCCAGATTTCTCTTTGACTCTTGGACCGGCAATTTGACCTTCCTGTTCTCTATTTCCCCCTCCGCAAAACGGAACCAACGGCACTCGCCCCCTCAGAACTCTGCGCCTTAGAACCTGAGAGACTGGCCTGCCGCGGAGGAGGGCGCAGAGGGCGGGAGAGCCCGAGTCACTGTTCCTTGTGCATCTCGTGCCCACCACACGTTCTCTGGGAGCCGCTGGTGAAAGGCCCCCAGATTGGGGTTAGAAACGAGCAAGACAGGGGCACCTGTTGGTGGAGCTCAGTTGGTGGAGCATCAGAATTCGGCTTGGGTCATGATCTCGCGGTTCGTGAGTTCGAGTCCCACATCGGGCTCGCTGCTGTCCGGGCAGAGCCCACTTTGGATCCTCTGACTCCCTCTCTTTTGCCCCTCCTCCTGTTTGCATTCTCCCCAAAATTAATAAAAACATTTTTAAAAAGAGAGAAATGAGTAAGACAGTAAGACAGACCCTCAGGAGGCTCACAGTTTAGGAGGAAAAAAAATCAGAAGACTGGTCTGTAAGGCACAACCTTGGCACGTGCTGTGGGCCTGAGGAGGAGAGAGCCCAAGATCTGCCCCCAAGGGGAGGGTGGAGGAGGGCTTGTTTACCCCAGGCCTTGTAGGCTGTGAAGAGGTTTCCAGCCGACGGACAAAGAGGAGCAACGTCCTGGGAAGGTGGAACAGAATGAACTAGGTTTGGGGGCAGGAACACAGGCGGGGATTTGGGGGTTGTCCTACCCGCATGACGGTGGGTGCGTGAGGTAGCCTGGCCGGGGAACGTGCTGGAAATTGGTCAGTTTCAATTCAGTGAGCACGCTGAGGACTTCCAGGGCTGGGCGCTTGGCTGAGGACCGGGGACGCAGAGAGGAAGACACAGTCTCTGCACCTGGGGGTCG